>WNWK01005151.1:22500-122500 GCA_009830355.1 Cherax destructor | reverse complement strand
AAACTTGTGTAGGTAGACAGTACTGTCAACTTGTGTAGGTAGACAGTACTGTCAACTTGTGTAGGTAGACAGTACTGTAAACTTGTGTAGGTAGACAGTACTGTCAACTTGTGTAGGTAGACAGTACTGTTAATCTGTACAGTTAGACGGGATGCTGGACTCCATGTAAACACAAAGAAAACCCGTAAACAGTGAACAATGCAGACAAGAGAATGAGTAAACCAAGAAACAACATAAAAAAATAGGGGAAACAAACAGATGTCAACAAACAAAACAAAAACGCATGTAACAGGTTTAACACAAGTCTGACCGAACAGATGAATCCTGCGAGAGCGCAATTATTATTATTTTGATTATTATTATTTTTATTATTACTATCATAATCAAAGATAAGCGCTAAACCCACAGGGGGCGTACAGCGCAGCTGCAATAGCTCAAAAAAAAAAAAAAAAAACGTAGCTCGATGGCTAGCGCACTCAGCTCACACACTGAGGTCCGGGGTTCGAATCTCCTCCGGTACGGCTGGAAAACATTAGAGACGTGTTTCCATAAGACACCTGCTGTCCCTCTTCACCCATCAGTGTAAAATGGGTACATGGGTGTTAGTGGACTGGTGTGGGTCGCATCCTGGGACAAAACTGACCTAATTTGCCTGAAATGCTCAGCATGTAGTATGTAGTATGTCATTGATGTCAGCTATGGCCTATATACCTTGTACATGTACTTGTAGAAATAAAGATATTATTATAATTATTAAACGGCGTCCACAGGCCTGGTCAACAGACCGGGCCGCGGGGGCGTTGAACTCCGGAACTCTCCAGGTAAACAGAGCGTGGGGACTCCAGCCGCTCAGAAAGGACGCGGCGTCCGTTGATGCAGGTGAACCTCTCCTGTTGACCCTCCCGCCCGCACGTTACACTCTGACTATACACAAACAACCCGCATATAGAAGAGATGAGCTCACGACGACGTTTCGGTCCGACTTGGACCATTTACAAAGTCACACTAACAAAAAGAAGAGAGGGAGGGAGTATATATAAGCTCCTCTCTTCTGTATGCGGGTTATTTGTGTATTGTTCCTATCACGGTATTGTGGCTTTTTGTTACACTCTGACCAGCTTCAGAGCTCTCCGAGTGACCTTTGACACTGCCACTCTTGGGGCTCCCCCGTCTCTCCCCTCTTCCCCCAGATATATCATAGGTGATTGGCTGCTATTAGAAGCGATAGTTTTTTCTATTATGGGTGACCCCACAGGGGATTAGTTCTTGTTTTGAATGAGATAGTACTGGCGACAATAAGTTTCCCCTCCAGAGACGATAGGTTTCCCCAGAGACAATAGGTTTCCCTTCAGAGAGCTTAGGTTCCTTCCAGAGACGATAGGTGTCAAGGTGAAGATTACATTCTCTCAGACAAGTTCTTCTAAAACTATAAAATTTAAGTAAAAATTTAAAAAAAAAATAAAAAAAAAATCTGAAATACTAACGGTTGCTGCTACACATACGTATGAGACGTAGGCTTTTGTTGGGCAAGTGTTGCTAGTTTACCCGGTGGGGCACCGCGTAGTAGTTACCTGAATTTGTTTTTTTTCTTTCCTCTAAGTTTTTAATTTATTGCTTGAGAACTCCTCAGTAGATCCGCTTCAAACCCTCAACAATGATGTGTCATACTAAGATTATTATTATAATCATAAGTAAGCATTAAACCCGTTAGGATCACATAGCGCTGCAGGATAGCATGAGGTAAAGGCATAATAACTTGCTTGATCAGCGAGGGTGGAGAGTATAACTGAGGTACAGTTAGTAAGGCCGGTGAGGAGTGCTAAAGAAAGTATAAGCAAAGTTGGTGCAGTGAAGTTATTGCTGTCAAAGAGTCAAAGAGGGAGTGTGTCAAGGGTGGGGCCGTCAGCGAGGAGGGAACATAAAGTGTGTTAGAGCGGTGACGACGTCGGAGGTAAATTCTGCGTGATCGCTGCTAGACAGTAATGTCTACCAGAATATGACAAATTGAAATTGGAACGTGACAGTTGTGAGATAGTGGCACTGGAACGTGACAGTTGTGAGAGAGTGGCACTGGAACGTGACAGTTGTGAGAGAGTGGCTCTGGAACGTGACAGTTGTGAGAGTGGCTCTGGAACGTGACTGTTGTGAGAGTGGCACTGGAACGTGACAGTTGTGAGAGTGGCTCTGGAACGTGACTGTTGTGAGAGTGGCACTGGAACGTGACTGTTGTGAGAGTGGCACTGGAACGTGACAGTTGTGAGAGAGTGGCTCTGGAACGTGACAGTTGTGAGAGTGGCTCTGGAACGTGACTGTTGTGAGAGTGGCACTGGAACGTGACAGTTGTGAGAGAGTGGCTCTGGAACGTAACAGTTGTGAGAGAGTGGCACTGGAACGTGACAGTTGTGAGAGAGTGGCTCTGGAACGTGACAGTTGTGAGAGAATGGCACTGGAACGTGACAGTTGTGAGAGAGTGGCTCTGGAACGTGACAGTTGTGAGAGAGTGGCATTGGAACGTGGCAGTTGTGAGAGAGTGGCATTGGACCTTGACAGTTGTGAGAGAGTGGCTCTGGAACGTGACAGTTATGAGAGAGTGGCACTGGAACGTGACAGTTATGAGAGCGTGGCACTGGAACGTGAGAGTTGTGAGAGAGTGGCTCTGGAACGTGACAGTTGTGAGAGAGTGGCACTGGAACATGAGAGTTGTGAGAGAGTGGCACTGGGGCGACTCTGAGATAATATCCTCCTAAGAAAGTTGTTGTTGCTGCTGAAGTAAGTAGCTGAAACTTTTATTTAAAAAATGGGATTTTGTTTTGTTTTGGGTTAAATAACTTGACTCTGCCTCTTCTGAACCTCCTCAGTCTTTAAAGGCTGATACATCGTGTGAAAAGGGCGATGTTTTGTTTTTAACACTAGGCTCCGTAGGTTAAAATTGTTTTAATCATAAATAAGCGCTAAGCCCATAAGGGTCATACAGCGCTGCCATAGGTTAAAAATTTGCCAATTTACTAATTAATATGGAAGTGCTGTATTCTGTTAGAAACCTGGAGAATGCCTCTCCTGGTCGGCTTCACACTTTTACCACTGGTTCTTTAGCCTTTTGAGGAAGTTTCGCATTGATCTTGGGTTTTGTAAGTTTCAATTTGCCAGTTTTTATTAAACACGTTGTTTTTTGGGTTATAGCTGAAAAACGCCTCTTTAGATTGGTTTTAAACCTTAAAAACTTAGAGAAAGGTTTGGGTTGATTTTGGGCTGTGTACGTAGGTGCCATTTTTATTGAGGAAATTTTGATATTAGTTTCCATGTGATAACCTGTGACTGCCTCTCCTGATTCGCTTCAGATATTCATTGGTAATATTTAGGTGTGGTAGCAGCGCGCGCTGAGGTAGCTGAGGCTGCGCTGAGGTAGCTGAGGCTGCGCTGAGGTAGCTGAGGTTGCGCTGAGGTAGCTGAGGCTGCGCTGAGGTAGCTGAGGCTGCGCTGAGGTAGCTGAGGCTGCGCTGAGGTAGCTGAGGCTGCGCTGAGGTAGCTGAGGCTGCGCTGAGGTAGCTGAGGCTGCGCTGAGGTAGCTGAGGCTGCGCTGAGGTAGCTGAGGCTGCGCTGAGGTAGCTGAGGCTGCGCTGAGGTAGCTGAGGCTGCGCTGAGGTAGCGATGCCAGACACTGTTTACTTAATCTCAAGAATCTACTAACCTTCAAGGTTAGGGCCTCGATGCAGGTCAAGGGATCTTGATTCGAGGGATTTGAGCTACCCCTCATTCCTCGGATCAAATCTGATTGCCTCCCATTCACCAGGGGCACTGCACGGCCCCAACCAGGTTTAGCGCTTTCCCCGTAAATAATAAGAAATCTACAATTCATTAACACTGGCCGTCTTCCACCGAAGTAGGGACCCCCCCAAAAAACATACAGTCACCATCACTCATTTAATAGAAGTCTTATGAGGAATGTGCAGACAATTTAAATAAGTCTCCGAACTGCGCTGTCCCCGCATTTAAAGTGTCACCATCTATCTGAAGATCAGCGTCAAGAGACGTTGTTCCTGACGAACAAAACACCACGGCCCAGATCCTTAGTAACGTTTAGGAAACAAAATAAAATTAGGCTAGACTCAAGTACACTGGTCCATCGATCCTCTCTCTCTCTCTCTCCTCTCACTCTCTCTCACTCCTCTCTCTCTCTCTCTCTCTCCTCTCTCTCTCTCTCCCCTCTCTCTCTCTCTCTCTCTCTCTCTCTCTCCTCTCTCTCTCTCTCTCTCTCTCTCTCTCTCTCTCTCTCTCTCTCTCTCCTCTCTCTCTCTCTCTCTCTCTCTCTCTCTCTCTCTCTCTCTCCTCTCTCTCATCTCTCTCTCTCTCTCTCTCCTCTCTCTCTCTCTCTCTCTCTCCTCTCTCTCTCTCTCTCCTCTCTCTCTCTCTCTCTCTCTCTCTCACTTCAGGAACTAACTCCCTTCTCGGTTTCTCAAACAATCTTCGGATTTATTTTGTTTGCAACTGAGGACTTGCATACGCATCTTAGTCGTTCGCGGATTGTCAAACATTCGTATATCCGGATTGTTGTGTCCTCGTGAGTGCCGGTTTTTAGAAGCCGTCTCACTGCTTCAAGACAGATGGTGAAACAGCGTCCTCTCTCTCTCTCTCTCTCTCTCTCTCTCCTCTCTCTCTCTCTCTTTCTTACTGTATAGTCCATATGATATAGTACATATATTGTAGTACTTACAGTATACAATGCATATTATTGTAACTGTTACACTATTGTATGTATATTCCAGTATATTATTGTACATATATTCCAGTATATAATAATAAAAGCCTATCATGACATTTCAAGAAAAATTCTTAGCATTTTTGCCAGACTGATAGTTGCTTTGTGTTTACCTTTGTCTATATCTGTATTCAAATCTGCGTGTCTGCGAGAGAACTCAGTAAGTGTTGAGGGACCTCGACTCTTACACACAATCCTCCTTCGTGAATAAGGGGGGACTACCAACAAGCCCCTGGGTGTCTTCAAGAGGGAACTCGGTAGATTCCTTGAAGCAGTGCCTGATCAGCCGAGTTGTGGTGCATACGTTGGAATGCGGGCACTAACAGCTTGGTCGATCAAGCCAGCAACCAGGCGGCCTGATCGTAGCTCCTGGCCCCGCCTCTTCGCTGGTCGTTTCTATGTCCACTAGGTGTACTCACCTAATTGTACTCACCTAATTGTGGTTGCAGGGGTCGAGACTCAGCTCCTGGCCCCGCCTCTTCGCTGTCCGCTACTGGGTCTCTGCTCTCCCTGCTCCATGAGCTTTATAATACCTTGTCTTAAAACTATGTATGGTTCCCGCCTCCACTATATCGTTCTCTAGACTATTCCACTTCCTAACTACTCTATGGCTGAAGAGGTGCTTCCTAACATCCTTTTGACTCATCTGAGTCTTCAGCTTCCAGTTGTGTCCCCTTGTGTCTGTGTTCCCTCTCTGGAACATCCTGTCACTATCTACCTTGTCAATTCCCCGCAGTATTTTGTATGTCGTTATCATGTCTCATCTAACCCTTCTGTCCTCCAGTGTTGTTAGTCCTATTTCCCTCAACCTTTCTTCATAGGGCAGTCCCCTGAGTTGTAGAACTAGCCTTGTCGCAAACCTTTGCACTTTCTCTAATTTCTTGACATGCTTAACCAGGTGTGGGTTCCAGACTGGTGCTGCATATTCTAGTATGGGCCTGACGTACACGGTGTACAGTGTCTTGAACGATTCCTTGTTAAGGTAACGGAACGCTAATCTTAGGTTTGCCAGTCGCCCATATGCTGCCGCGGTTATCTGGTTGATGTGTGTTTCCGGAGACGTGCTTGGCGTTATACTCACCCCAAGGTCTTTCTCCTTTGGTGAGATTTGTAGCCTTTGTCCACCTAGCCTGTGTGTGTGTGTGTGTGTGTGTGTGTGTGTGTGTACTCACCTAATTGTGATTGCAGGGGTCGAGTATTCACCAAGTTGTACTCACCTAGTTGTGGTTGCAGGGGTCGATTCACAGCTTCTGGCCCCGCCTCTTCACTGGCCGCTACTAGGTCACTCTTCCTGCTCCAAGAGCTTTATCATACCTCTTCTTAAAACTATGTATGGATCCTACCTCCACTATATCACTTCCCAGACTATTCCACTTCCTGACAACTCTGTGACTGAAGAAATACTTCCTAACATCCCTGTGATTCATCTGAGTCTTCAATTTCCAACTGTGACCCCTTGTTGCTGTGTCCCATCTCTGGAACATCCTGTCTCTGTCGATTCCTCTCAGTATTTTATATGTCGTTATCATATCCCCCCCTATCTCTCCTGTCCTCCAGTGTCGTCAGGTCGATTTCCCTTAACCTCTTCTCGTAGGACATGCAACTCAGCTCCGGGACTAGTCTTGTTGCAAGCCTTTGCACTTTCTCTATTTCCATACGTGCTTGGCTAGGTGTGGGTTCCAAACTGTTGCAGCATACTCCAATATAGTCCTGAACGATTCCTTATTAAGATGTCGGAATGCTGTTCTTAGGTTTGCTAGGCACCCGTATGCTGCAGCAGTTATTTGGTTGATGTGCGCCTCAATAGATGTGCCCAAGATCCTTTTCCTTGAGTAAGGTTTGTAGTCTCTGCCCCCCTAGACTGTACTCCGTCTGCGGTCTTCTTTGCCCTTCCCCAATCTTCATGACTTTGCACTTGGTGGGGTTGAACTCCAGGAACCAGTTTCTGGACCAGGCTTGCAGCCTGTCCAGATCCCTTTGTAGTTCTGCCTGGTTCTCGCCTGATTGAATTCTTCTCATCAACTTCACACCATCTGCAAACAGGGACACTTCTGAGTCTATTCCTTCCGTCATGTCTTCCTGACAGGTATTCCCTGATCCATTGCAGTGCCTTTCCTGTTATACCTGTCTGGTCCTCCAGCTTTTGCACTAAACTATTGTGTGGAACTGTGTCAAAAGCCTTCTTACAGTCCAAGAAAACGCAATCTACCCACCCCTCTCTCTCTTGACTTACTGCTGTCACCCTGTCATAGAACTCCAGTAGGTTTGTGACGCAGGATTTCCCGTCCCTGAAACCGTGTTGGCCGTCGTTGATAAGCTCATTCCTTTCTAGGTGTCCACCACTCTCCTCCTGATAATCTTCTCCATGACTTTGCATACTATACACGTCAGTGACACTGGTCTGCTGTCTTCCACAACTCAGTTAGTCGTCCTGTTTCGATAGTTGTGTTGAAAATTGTTGTTAGTGGTACACATAGCGCCTCTGTTCCCTCTCTCAGGACCCAGGGAGAGATGATATCCGACTCCATCACCTTTGAGTTATCTAGCTCGGTTGTATGTATTGTGTCCAACACTTGATGGTGTACCCCAGTGTGTTAGTTACCCTTTTGTCCTAGGCACATGTCGATTAGACACTAGGCCTGTTGTATGTATGTATGTGTGTGTGTGTGTGTGTGTGTGTGTGTGTGTGTGTAACGAAACACTTCGAAATGTTTCGCCCCACCGGGTGAACCCGGGCCCTCTGCGTGAAGGCTAGCCATATCCACCGTGTGGTGTCGGTGTGTGTGTGTGTGTGTGTGTGTGTGTCTTTCACTTTTTTGTTTATCTCTACCCCGTCCATCTTGAACTCCATCCCTCCCTCCCTCCCTCTCTCCTCTCCCTCCTCTTCCCTCCTCTGTCTGTCTGACTGTTTGTCTTCTCTCTCTCCTCTCCTCTCTCTCTCTCTCTCTCTCTCTCTCTCTCTCTCTCTCTCTCTCTCTCTCTCTCTCTCATCCTGTGTGGTGGAATATGACAGGAGAACCCATCCTGTGTGATGGAATATGACAGGGGAACCCATCCTGTGTGATGAAATATGACAGGAGAACCCATCCTGTGTGATGAAATATGACAGGGGAACCCATCCTGTGTGATGGAATATGACAGGGGAACCCATGCTGTGTGGTGGAATATGACAGGAGAACCCATCCTGTGTGATGAAATATGACAGGGGAACCCATCCTGTGTGATGGAATATGACAGGGGAACCCATCCTGTGTGATGGAATATGACAGGGAAACTCATCCTGTGTGATGGAATATGACAGGGAACCCATCCTGTGTGATGGAATATGACAGGAAACCCATCCTGTGATGGAATATGACAGGGAACCCATCCTGTGTGATGGAATATGACAGGGAACCCATTCTGTGTGATGGAATATGACAGGGAACCCATCCTGTGATGGAATATGACAGGGGAACTCATCCTGTGATGGAATATGACAGGGGAACCCATCCTGTGTGATGGAAAATGACAGAGAAACCCATCCTGTGTGATGGAATATGACAGGGGAACCCATCCTGTGTGATGGAATATGACAGGGAACCCATCCTGTGATGGAATATGACAGGACCCATCCTATGTGATGGAATATGACAGGGGAACCCATCCTGTGTGATGGAATATGACAGGGGAACCCATCCTGTGTGATGGAATATGACAGGGGAACCCATCCTGTGATGGAATATGACAGGGGAACTCATCCTGTGATGGAATATGATAGGGGAACCCATCCTGTGTGATGGAATATGACAGAGAAACCCATCCTGTGTGATGGAATATGACAGGGGAACCCATCCTGTGTGATGGAATATGATAGGGGAACCCATCCTGTGTGATGGAATATGACAGAGAAACCCATCCTGTGTGATGGAATATGACAGGGTAAACTGACTTTTTTCCAACTTCACTGTTATATAGATTAGGGTAACACCACACTGCTGATGTGAAACGTGCAAGCAGCCGTAGTGCTGTCTGTTCCTGACTGTCTGCATGGCTCTGCCTGTCTGCATGGCTCTGCCTGTCTGCATGACTGTGCCTGACTCAGTGGCTGCTTACAAGACTGCGTCTTACTGGGTGTAAAACACACGAAATAAAATACTGTCATTGTCACACGAGACGGGATGTTAGTATGTTGGCAGTAAGCTTATATAATGAGAGAGAGAGTGAGAGAGAGAGAGAGAGAGAGAGAGAGAGAGAGAAAGAGAGAGAGAGAGGAAGCATTCTTTTTAACCTTGCCATGAAAATGTCTTGGGATCAGAAAGTGGGTGCGTTGACCCCCGAAAATTTCCGTCAGGTATCCTCCAGGTATCCTCCAAGTATCCTCCAGGTATACTCCAGGTATCCTCCAGGTATATTCCAGGTATCCTCCAAATATACTCCAGGTATCCTCCAGGTATACGATTCAGCTGAGTCGAGAAAGAAATGTACAAATGAAACCGATATTGCTAAGTGACCAGTGTTGTGGGTCAACAGCAGTGTCCTGGCTGCGTCCACGAAGTTGAAGCAAGAACCCTGAGAACCGTGCACCCGTATCCAGGAGTAAGGTTCACTGCCTGGTACACTTCCAGGTGCCACTAAGCTGAGAATGTACACCAGGTCAGTTCACAACCTGTTTCTTGCCGAGACCCGCCAGGTAGCATTACTAGACAATTACGCTGACTCTTACACCCCCCATTCAAAGACATGTCCAGGTAACCCCAGGCAGTGTTGCTGGCATGCCTCTGGCGTTGAAGGTTCTCAGGAAGTATGACTGGTGCAAGAGTCCGCAAGTCTCGCGTGAGGTGAGGCACAACATCCAAGGGTGTGGTGCATACTCAAGGTGAACCTTAGGAATTTTACTTGCAGTTGTTGAGTAAGAAATATTTGACAACAGAACTGCCTAGGCTGCTGCGCTGTTTATATGGTTCAACATATGGTTCTTCGTAACTTGCTCTCTCTCTCTCTCTCTCTCTTGCTCTTTCTTGCTCTAGCTCTCGCTCTTGCTCCCTCTCTTCCTCTCTCTCTCTCTCGCTCTCTGACTCAGAGGTTGACATTATAGTGTGACAAACCCAACTGTTGAGCTTAAATTAACTCTATGACTTCACTCTCTGCGTTAGTTGTGACTCCCACCTGTTGGAGACAGGTGTGGTGGTGGTGGAGGTAGTGGTGGGGGTGGAGGTAATGATGGTGGAGGTAGTGGTGGGGGTGGAGGTAATGATGGTGGTACTGGTGGTGGTGGTGGAGGTAGTGGTGGGGGTGGAGGTAATGATGGTGGAGGTAGTGGTGGGGGTGGAGGTAATGATGGTGGTACTGGTGGTGGTGGTGGTGGAGGTAGTAGTGCTGGTCGTGGTGGGGGTACTGGTTGTGGTGGTGGTGGTGGTGGTAGTACTAGTAGTATTGGTAGTGATGGTGGTACTGGTGGTGGTAGTACTACTTGTGGTGGTGGGGGTAGTGGTGGTGGTAGTAGTGGAGGTGGTGGATGTAGTGGTGGAGGTGGTGGTGGTGTAATGGTGGTGGTGGTGTAATGGTGGTGGTGGTGGGGGTAGTAGTGGTGGTGGTTGGGGTAGTAGTGGTGATGGTGGGGGTAATGGTGGAGCAGGTGGTACTGGTGGCGGTGGAGGTGGTACTGGTGGAGGTGGTACTGGTGGAGGTGGTACTGGTGGTGGTACTGGTGGTGGTACTGGTGGTGGTACTGGTGGTGGTACTGGTGGTGCGTGACGCGTGTCAACCTTGAGACAGAAAGGAAAAAGGAGAAACAATAACATTTTTCTTTTGGTGTGACCTACAACCAGGTGAAGGACCCCCCACCCCACCCCACCTGTCCCCCCCATCAACACCACCACTACCAGTCCCCCAACAGGACCTCCCTCAAATCTCCTGGTGCGCGCCTCACCCATCTGAACCACCTGTTTGAGAGGTGGTCCCCTGGTCACCACCTGTATGAGAGGTGGTCCCCTGGTCAACACCTGTATGACAGGTGGTCCCCTGGTCACCACCTGTTGCTGAAGATGATAGCACTAGACCGACATCCAAGAACCTGCTCACTCATCAGTTTCTTCTCCGTTCAGTGTCTCTGATGAGAGACAGGCTTCCTGTCTCTCTCTCTCTCTCTCTCTCTCTCTCTCTCTCTCTCTCTCTCTCTCTCTCTCTCTCTCTCTCTCTCTCTCTCTCTCTCTCACTCTACATCTTTCTCCCCCCTCCATTAATCTATCCCCTCTCACTATCTTTCTCTGGCTCCTTCATTCCTCTCTCTTTCTCTCTCTCTCTCTGGAGACTAAGACACATGTGCAACAGTTGGGTATGTGGCTTCTTCAGTCACATACAGAGGCAGCAGATGTAGTAGTGAAATAAAGATGATGTAATCAGTCTATCAACCTTGGAGAAAAAAGTATTTGAGGTGGTCAGTCCCTCAGCCTGGAGAAGAGTTCAGACGTTGTATTTGAGTGAAGAAGTCTACTGTGTGGGCGAAACGTCGGTATTTTATACCATTTTCAACATAACTCTCTCTTTCTCTCTCTATCTATCTATCTTCTCCATCTTCCCTCCATCTATTCATCTTCCGCGGACCCTCCACCCACCCTCCCTTCTTCTCCCTCACAGTCAGTGGTCTGAGGCGAGCCGCTTTTGGTGACGGATCAGAGGATATTGTGAGGGAGTCGTAGCACAGGTCGTGACCCCGTCTGCTCCTGCAGCCAGGTCATCCGGGTGCTGAGAAGGGCAGGTGGGAGGGAGGGCGATGAGAGAGAGAAGACAAGAGAGAGAGTGGAGGTAGGTACTAAAGGAAGGGAGGTGGCAGGGAGAGATGGGAAATGAGAGTGAGAGAGAAGGGTAGAGGGAGGGAGGGAATTTGGATGTTGGAATTAAGAACATAAGAAGGAGCAAGCCTAGTGGCCCATGCTAGGCAGGTCCAAGTCACCTATCTACTGGCTTAAGTTAGTAGGTCCAAGTCACTTTAGAAGGAAGGAAGGAGCACTTCATCAGACCTACTGGCCCAAGCCAGTGGTGTTTGTTGTTGTGTCTGGTACAGTAAATGAGAGAGAGAGAGAGAGAGAGAGAGAGTTTACTAGAGAAAAAGATGCATCTCCATCACTTCTACAATAGTTCGAAATGTTGTTTTCAGTGTACCAGTCTTCCTGCTATTTTTAGTCTCTCTCTCTCTCTCTCTCTCTCTCTCTCTCTCTCTCTCTCTCTCTCTCTCTCTCTCACTCCCTCACTCTCTTTCCTCCATGAAAAATTCAATAAGACAGTCACCAATCATGTGGGGTATAAGCGGCTGACACCTCCAGTTATCTGGAGCGTCCCAGGTATCGTCAGCTCCAGTGATTTTAAGCAAGGACACTCAGTTGACCCACTTCAACACACTGGTCTAGTTAAACAGTTGCTGCACCCATTTTGATACTTGGCCCAGTTATACGAGTGATCCATCTAGACAGGTGACCTACTAGGACAAGTGTCCCAGGATTGATCCTGTTAGGACTTTCCTGGATTCTACTGGAGTTCCCCTGCATTCTACAAGACTTTCATGGAGTTCCCTTGCATTCTACAAGACTTACATGGAGTTCCCCTGCATTCTACAAGACTTTCCTGAATTCTACTGGATAATTTTTTAGTTTGAGAGCAACAGATTTTGGTGAAATTTCCTTGGAGTCTGCTGAACTTTCCTTGGAGTCTGCTGAACTTTCCTTGGAGTCTGCTAAACTTTCCTTGGAGTCTGCTGAACTTTCCTTGGAGTCTGCTGAACTTTCCTTGGAGTCTGCTGAAATCTACTTAACAGTCAGATTCTCACACGCCTCGTCGTTACTACATATCTTTATTCATGTTGTAATTTATCTTTCTCTTCTCACTTCGTTTCTTCTCCGCGTTCGTTTTTTAATTTCACTAAACCGTCATTCTGCATGTAGCAGGCTCAAGCTCTGGACCCGCTACCTGTCAGGACTCCGGTTCGAGTCCCCGTTCGCCCTTCACGAATTGTGGGGCCTTAAACTGCAGGGCAGTGTCTTCTTCAGTCCAATACAGAGAAGAAAGGTGGAAGATGAGGAGTTTTGAAGTTATCAGTCCCCCAGCTTGGAGTCCATGTGAAGAAGCCACTGGCGGGCGAAACGTTTCTTCAATAATGATTCCCAAATGTTGCATAAGTCTCATACTGCAACTTGTCGGTTTTCCAAGCCGTTTACATCACATAATATGCAATGTTATGGAGATAACCAGGAGAAGAGCAGTACAGGTGGTGATGGTGGTGATGGTGGTGGTAGTGGTGGTGGTGGTGATGGTGGTAGTGGTGGTGATGGTGGTGATGGTGGTGGTGATGGTGGTGATGGTGGTGGTGGTGGTGGTGGTGGTGGTGATGGTGGTGGTAGTGGTGGTGGTGGTGATGGTGGTAGTGGTGGTGATGGTGGTGATGGTGGTGGTGATGGTGGTGATGGTGGTGGTGGTGGTGGTGGTGGTGATGGTGGTGGTAGTGGTGGTGGTGGTGATAGTGGTGGTAGTGGTGGTGATGGTGGTGATGGTGGTGGTGGTGGTGGTGTTGATGGTGGTGGTGGTGATAGTGGTGGTGGTGATGGTGGTGATGGCGGTGGTAGTAGTGATAGTGATGGTGGTGGTGGTAGTAGTGATAGTGATGGTGGTGGTGGTAGTAGTGATAGTGATGGTGGTGGTGGTAGTAGTGATGGTGGTGGTGGTAGTAGTGATAGTGATGGTGGTGGTGGTAGTAGTGATAGTGATGGTGGTGGTGATAGTGATGGTAGTAGGGATGGTGGTGGTGGTAGTGGATAGTGATGGTGGTGGTGATAGTGATGGTAGTAGGGATGGTGGTGGTGGTAGTAGTGATAGTGATGGTGGTGGTGATAGTGATGGTAGTAGGGATGGTGGTGGTGGTAGTAGTGATAGTGATGGTGGTGGTGGTAGTAGTGATAGTGATGGTGGTGGTGGTAGTAGTGATAGTGATGGTGGTGGTGGTAGTAGTGATAGTGATGGTGGTGGTGATAGTGATGGTAGTAGGGATGGTGGTGGTGGTAGTAGTGATAGTGATGGTGGTGGTGATAGTGATGGTAGTAGGGATGGTGGTGGTGGTAGTAGTGATAGTGATGGTGGTGGTGATAGTGATGGTAGTAGGGATGGTGGTGGTGGTAGTAGTGATAGTGATGGTGGTGGTGATAGTGATGGTAGTAGGGATGGTGGTGGTGGTAGTAGTGATAGTGATGGTGGTGGTGATAGTGATGGTAGTAGGGATGGTGGTGGTGGTAGTAGTGATGGTGGTGGTGATAGTGATGGTAGTAGGGATGGTGGTGGTGGTAGTAGTGATAGTGATGGTGGTGGTGGTGTACCTAGAAAGGAGTGAATAGGAAATTAAAACCAGAAGGGCTGTGAGGGTAAGAGAAATATATATACGGTCTAAGCTTCTGGGGCGATGGGGACAGACTAGCCGGTTGTTGGTGTTGCTCTCACTAACACCTCACTCAAGTGATGTCTGTGAAATCAACCTATTGTAACCTTGAGCGGTAAGTGCGTTGGGCCTCCAACATGTAGGGACCATGGTTCGAACACCAGTCCATTCTTCTTGATTATATATATATATATATATATATATATATATATATATATATATATATAGATATATGAGAGAGAGAGAGAGAGAGAGAGAGAGAGAGAGAGAGACAGACAGACAGACAGACCGAGAGAGCAAAAAGAGAGAAGAGAGAGAGAGAGAGAGAGAGAGAGAGAGAGAGAGAGAGAGAGAGAGAGAAAGAGAGAGAGAGACAGACAGACAGACAGACAGACAGACAGACAGACAGACAGAGACAGACCGAGAGAGAGCAAGAGAGAGAGAGAGAGAGATATTTGCGACCTGTCAGATATTTCTGGCGAGTCTCTCTCATTTAAATATAATTAAAGATTTTTCCTCCAAGTAGAAGTAATTTACATCATGTTATAATTTATTAAGTATAATTACCAGTCTATCTGCCCCCCCTCTCTCCTCTCTCTCTCTCTCTCTCTCTCTCTCTCTCTCTCTCTCTCTCTCTCCTCTCTCTCATGCATCTTCTCTTCAGTTTCTTCTTGTCTGTTCGCTTGTATAGTTACTTACTTTATTTTTGTTCATATCTCTGATGTTCATCATACCTTCAGTGTTGTTCCAGTTGTTCAGTAATGACTGAACATGAACTATTGTCGTGTACAACACTACCAAACACGCAGTGTTCAGCTGAACACTACTTCCAGCTTATTAATGTTCTTTGGAAAGCGCTCGATGTTCTTGGGAAAGCGCTCAATGTTCTTGGGAAAGCCCTCAATGTTCTTGGGAAAGCGCTCAATGTTCTTGGGAAAGCGCTCAGTATTCTTAGGAAAGCGCTCAGTAGTCTTGGGAAAGCGCTCAATGTTATTAGGAAATCGCTCAATAGTCTTGGGAAAGCGCTCAATGTTATTAGGAAATCTCAGTAGCTGGAGGCTCAATTTAGGAAGCGCCTAGTCTTGGGAAAGCACTCAATGTTATTAGGAAATCGCTCAGTAGTCTTGGGAAAGCGCTCAATGTTATTAGGAAAGCGCTCAGTAGTCTTGGGAAAGCGCTCAATGTTATTAGGAAATCGCTCAGTATCTTGGGAAAGCGCTCAATGTTATTAGGAAATCGCTCAGTACTCTTGGGAAAGCGCTCAATGTTATTAGGAAAGCGCTCAGTAGTCTTGGGAAAGCACTCAATGTTCTTATGAAAGCGCTCAATGTTCTTGGGAAAGCGCTCAGTAGTCTTGGGAAAGCACTCAATGTTCTTAGGAAAGCGCTCAGTAGTCCTGGGAAAGCACTCAATGTTCTTAGGAAAGCGCTCAATGTTCTTGGGAAAGCGCTCAGTAGTCTTGGGAAAGCGCTCAATGTTCTTAGGAAAGCGCTCAGTAGTCTTGGGAAAGCACTCAATGTTCTTGGGAAAGCGCTCAGTAGTCTTGGGAAAGCGCTCAGTAATCTTAGGAAAGCGCTCAGTAGTCTTGGGAAAGCACTCAGTAGTCTTGGGAAAGCGCTCAGTAATCTTGGGAAAGCGCTCAGTAGTCTTGGGAAAGCGCTCAGTAGTCTTGGGAAAGCACTCAGTAGTCTTGGGAAAGCGCTCAGTAGTCTTGGGAAAGCGCTCAGTAGTCTTGGGAAAGCGCTCAGTAGTCTTGGGAAAGCGCTCAGTAGTCTTGGGAAAGCACTCAGTAGTCTTGGGAAAGCACTCAGTAGTCTTGGGAAAGCGCTCAGTAGTCTTGGGAAAGCGCTCAGTAGTCTTGGGAAAGCACTCAGTAATCTTGGGAAAGCGCTCAGTAGTCTTGGGAAAGCGCTCAGTAGTCTTGGGAAAGCGCTCAGTAGTCTTGGGAAAGCGCTCAGTAGTCTTGGGAAAGCGCTCAGTAGTCTTGGGAAAGCGCTCAGTAGTCTTGGGAAAGCACTCAGTAGTCTTGGGAAAGCGCTCAGTAGTCTTGGGAAAGCGCTCAGTAGTCTTGCGAAAGCGCTCAGTAGTCTTGGGAAAGCGCTCAGTAGTCTTGGGAAAGCACTCAGTAGTCTTGGGAAAGCACTCAGTAGTCTTGGGAAAGCGCTCAGTAGTCTTGGGAAAGCGCTCAGTAGTCTTGGGAAAGCGCTCAGTAGTCTTGGGAAAGCGCTCAGTAGTCTTGGGAAAGCACTCAGTAGTCTTGGGAAAGCACTCAGTAGTCTTGGGAAAGCGCTCAGTAGTCTTGGGAAAGCGCTCAGTAGTCTTGGGAAAGCACTCAGTAATCTTGGGAAAGCGCTCAGTAGTCTTGGGAAAGCGCTCAGTAGTCTTGGGAAAGCGCTCAGTAGTCTTGGGAAAGCGCTCAGTAGTCTTGGGAAAGCGCTCAGTAGTCTTGGGAAAGCGCTCAGTAGTCTTGGGAAAGCACTCAGTAGTCTTGGGAAAGCGCTCAGTAGTCTTGGGAAAGCGCTCAGTAGTCTTGCGAAAGCGCTCAGTAGTCTTGGGAAAGCGCTCAGTAGTCTTGGGAAAGCACTCAGTAGTCTTGGGAAAGCACTCAGTAGTCTTGGGAAAGCGCTCAGTAGTCTTGGGAAAGCGCTCAGTAGTCTTGGGAAAGCGCTCAGTAGTCTTGGGAAAGCGCTCAGTAGTCTTGGGAAAGCACTCAGTAGTCTTGGGAAAGCGCTCAGTAGTCTTGGGAAAGCGCTCAGTAGTCTTGGGAAAGCGCTCAGTAGTCTTGGGAAAGCACTCAGTAGTCTTGGGAAAGCGCTCAGTAGTCTTGGGAAAGCGCTCAGTAGTCTTGGGAAAGCGCTCAGTAGTCTTGGGAAAGCGCTCATCCCGTACAGAGCCTTAGGGAAACGGGAGAAAAATCGAGTTTGATCCAAGGGGATGAGGTAGCTACAGGCCCTTGGATCGCGAACCCTTTGCTATTTGGGTAACCGCACGAAGACTTTCGCTTACTCTCGTTAACCTGAACGAACATTCCGTTTCGTAAGTGAAAATCAACGAAACGTTAAACGTGGGAAAACACACGTTCCTTGTTCGTGAGTTCGTAAGTAGCAGCTGGAGCAGCCATGGAGATACAGCAGCAGCAGACATATGGCTAGAGCAGCCATGGAGATACAGCAGCAGCAGACATATGGCTGGAGCAGCCATGGAGATACAGCAGCAGCAGACATATGGCTGGAGCAGCCATGGAGATACAACAGCAGCAGACATATGGCTGGAGCAGCCATGGAGATACAACAGCAGCAGCAGACATATGGCTGGAGCAGCCATGGAGATACATCAGCAGCAGCAGCAGATATATGGCTGGAGCAGCCATGGAGATACATCAGCAGCAGCAGCAGACATATGGCTGGAGCAGCCATGGAGATACATCAGCAGCAGCAGCAGACATATGGCTGGAGCAGCCATGGAAATACAGCAGCAGCAGCAGACATATGGCTGGAGCAGCCATGGAGATACAACAGCAGCAGACATATGGCTGGAGCAGCCATGGAGATACAACAGCAGAGCAGATATATGGCTGGAGCAGCCATGGAGATACATCAGCAGCAGCAGCAGACATATGGCTGGAGCAGCCATGGAGATACATCAGCAGCAGACATATGGCTGGAGCAGCCATGGAGATACATCAGCAGCAGCAGCAGACATATGGCTGGAGCAGCCATGGAGATACAACAGCAGCAGCAGACATATGGCTGGAGCAGCCATGGAGATACAACAGCAGCAGACATATGGCTGGAGCAGCCATGGAGATACAGCAGCAGCAGACATATGGCTGGAGCAGTCATGGAGATACAGCAGTAGCAGACATATGGCTGGAAGCAAAATGTTGAGATAGCAATACTGAGTACTATATGACTGGAGCATCTTTTGGCTGAGTACATGGTGGATATCATATGACTGGAATCTAATGGTTGGAATGCTATATTCTGGAGTATCTATATGGCTGGAGTATCTATATGACTGAGTATCCGTATAGGATTATCTACATGCAGAGATCTATATGGATGGAGGCTTTCTATAGGCTGGAAAGTTATTTCATATGGTTGGAGAAACTATAAGATAAACACTTTTTAAAATACACATACAGACTTTCATTGAGCGCTTGTTATAAACAAAAGTGTTCAAACGTTGGAAACATAAACATAAACACAATTGTTGTTAAATAAACATAAACACAATTGTTGTTACATAAACACAAGTGTTGTTACATAAACATAAACACAAGTGTTGTTATACAAACATAAACACAAGTGTTGTTACATAAACATAAACACAAGTGTTGTTACATAAACATAAACACAAGTGTTGTTACATAAACATAAACACAAGTGTTGTTACACAAACATAAACACAAGTGTTGTTACATAAACATAAACACAATTGTTGTTACACAAACATAAACACAATTGTTGTTACACAAACATAAACACAAGTGTTGTTACACAAGCATAAACACAAGTGTTGTTACACAAACATAAACACAAGTGTTGTTACACAAACATAAACACAAGTGTTGTTACACAAACACAAACACAAGTGTTGTTACACAAACACAAACACAAGTGTTGTTACACAAACACACTTGTGTTTACACAAGCATAAACACAAGTGTTGTTACAAAAACATAAACACAAGTGTTGTTACACAAGCATAAACACAAGTGTTGTTACACAAACACAAACACAAGTGTTGTTACACAAACACACTTGTGTTTACACAAGCATAAACACAAGTGTTGTTACACAAGCATAAACACAAGTGTTGTTACACAAGCATAAACACAAGTGTTGTTACACAAGCATAAACACAAGTGTTGTTACACAAACACAAACACAAGTGTTGTTACACAAACATAAACACAAGTGTTGTTACACAAACACAAACACAAGTGTTGTTACACAAACACAAACACAAGTGTTGTTACACAAACATAAAATAGAGAACTATTGTGTTAAGCGCTGACAATATTTGTTACAGTCACATTTATCCAATTTATTCCTTCAAAGTGTTGTCGCCAGAGTCTTTAAGGTTATTCATTGGTCTTGGCATCTCACTCTACTTATATCTGACAGCTCACATTATGCGCCACACAAGTCAGAATCCTCGAGTTTACAACAAATTCGTCATCGCTGCTTTCAGCACCACACGAGAAGGTGGAGGGTAAGGTGTGAGCCTTCTGCTTTTCAATCGCCGACTCTCGCACCTAGAATATACACGACAATTCTTAATCTAGGGAGTGGTAGATAGTTCTTCTCGGCAGATAGACTCTAGGTGTGGACTTCCAAGTCATCTTCTATGCGTCTTTCACCTATACCAACGTCAGAAGAATGGAAGCTTGATGATGTAAGTACTCTTGATGCTGTAAGTACTCTTGATGCTGTAAGTACTCTTGATGCTGTAAGTACTCTTGATGCTGTAAGTACTCTTGCTTCTGGCCGAAGATCTTGGTCACGTGACTTGACTCTCTGTGTACTAGTTTCATCTCTTGTTCATCTGTTTAGCTGGAGATGTGTGTGTGTTATCAGCTCTTACTTTTTCTCCCTATCCTCTTCTTCCTCTTCTCCTTCCCCATCCCCTTCCCTTCTCTTCCTCTTCTCCTTCCCCTCCTCTATTTTCCCCCTCCTCTCCTTCCCCTTCTCCTCCCTCACGACTCATACTCTCTGGAATGACATAGGAGAACTCGCTTTTTGCTGTCTTGTCTGCTGTGTGTGTGGGGGGGGTCTGTCTGGGGTGTGGGTGGGTGTGTATCAGGGGTGTTGGTGGACCTGTGTCTGGGGTGATGGTGGGTGTGTCTGGGGTGTGTGTCTGGGGTGTTGGTGGGTCTGTGTCTGGGGTGTTGGTGGGTGCGTATTAGGGGTGTTGGTGGACCTGTGTCTGGGGTGATGGTGGGTGTGTCTGGGGTGTGTGTCTGGGGTATTGGTGGGTCTGTATCTGGGGTGTTGGTGGGTCTGTGTCTGGGGTGTTGATGATCCTGTGCCTGGGGTGTTGATGGACCTGTGTCTGGGGTGTTGGAGGGTCTGCGTCTGGGGTGTTGGTGGATTTGTGTCCGGGGTGTTGATGGGACTGTGTCTGGGGTGTTGGTGGGTGTGTGTCTGGGGTGTTGGTGGGTGTGTATGGGGTGTTGGTGTGTCTGTGTCCGGGGTTTAGGGTACAAGACAGGTGTAGTGGAGTGGGGAAGTGGATGGAGGAGGAGATGGGACAGGAGATAAACACAAAACTACGAATAAAATCGACATGCTGAACGCCGAGGAGAACCTGAAAACAAGACAACGACACGACGAATGCAAAGATCAAAGTGTTCTCTTATGGTGATAAAATCATTTTATGTCAGCTAAGCATACCTCATATCTTTGATGGATTTCGAGAGAGAGTGTTTACATCTTCCCGCTTGTTTGGTAAACAAGGCCGTGTCTACTGCTGCGCTGCCTCCTGGCCTACATATCCATCACAGCCTGGTTGATCTGGCACTTGGTGGGGGTACTTGTCTTGAAGACTTCTACACTTGCCCCAGCAGTGTTTGATATTATCTGGTAAGATGTTAAAAGTTTGGGTTGAGCTGCTCCATCAAGTTTGTAATTTGGGGTCTAATCACCCGACTGACCTTTCGTTCAAGGAACACAATAAGGCAAATGTCACGACAGCCAGGAAAATGACGGGGTGGATAATGAGAACTTTCAAGACAAGGTATATTGTGCCAGTGATGACGCTATTCAAACTGTTTGTACTCTCTTATTTAGAGTCTTGTTCAGTGTTGACGGCTCCATCCAGGACAGGAAAAATGTAAGAGCTGGAACAGACACAGGGATCATTACGGCCCACATAGAGCCGCCAATAAAGCATTTATATTACTGGGAACATCATCGAGTCGTAAATATGTACTCGCTGGAGCGGAGATAATATATACATAGAAGGTACTTGAAGCCTTGTCCTAGATCTGAACACTGCAGTAACCACATACTGGAGTGAAAGATATGGAAGGAAATTTAAACCCAGTGAAAAGCAGGGGTGTCGTGGGCACAATAAGAGAAAATTGTATCAACATCCGTGGTTCCAGATTGTTGAACATCTTACCAGAAATCAGAAACACTGCTGGGACAAGTGTAGAAGCCTTTAAGAGAAAACTAGAAAAGTATCTCCGAGTGCCAGATTAACCAAGCTGTGATAGATATTTGGGCCAGTGGGCCACCAGCAGCAACGGCCTGGTTGACCAGGCAGGCACCAGACACGCCTGGAACAAAGCCAGGTTTCGGGATTAGAAAACCTCTCGAAACTCATCAAAGGTGTATCAAAGGTACCATTTCGAAGACTTATGATGTGCGATGTTATGATGCTGGTCTGTAATTTTTGGCAAGTGCTCTACTGCCTCCTTTATGCAAAGGAACTATATCTGCACTCTTTAAAGCCTCTGACAGAGTAGAGAACAGAGCAAAAGCGACTCATCTCTCGCCAGGACTCAGCCTGGACAACTCTTTCTGCAAAGAATACCGAGTACTCTTGATAAGAGCTATTTTGATTTTCTTCATAAAAAACACATTCCACTAATCTGGTCCAGCTGCTGCAAGACTATGCATATTTCCTAGTTCATTTTTTTTTTTCGAATTCTATAGGATTAGTGTTTTTTTAAGTTATACGCTCTGTGTGCCCTTCACATCAAGTCGAAGAATTTCTTCACGTCAGCCCTACTTTCATTTAGTGGGTTACTGTACGGTGATTCATACTGGTCTTTCGGAGTTTTAATAGCTCTATGCTTGTAGTAGCAAATAGTTCATTATGGGCACGAGTGCACACACACACACGTGCACAAATACAATACATGGACGCACGCAAACATACGCGTGCATGCGGACAAATATACATGAACACGAACGCATAAATACAGCACCTGCATTTACACAGGCGCACACGCGCGCGCGCGTACGATACAGTGGAGGCAGGAACCATACATAGTTTTAAGACAAGGTATGATAAAGCTCATGGAGCAGGGAGAGCAGAGACCCAGTAGCGGACAGCGAAGAGGCGGGGCCAGGAGCTGAGTCTCGACCCCTGCAACCACAATTAGGTGAGTACAATTAGGTGAGTACACACACACACACACACACACACACACACACACACACACAAAATGATGACCCTATTTGTAGGACCGAGCGATAAGAATACAAATCCCGTAACCTATCAGTCAATTCCTGAAAGTATCAAACTAAATTTTCGATGACTTTTGGACGAAACATTCAGACAACGTTAGTGCCTACGTCTTTCCTTAATGGAACTATGGTAAACACAGCAGTAGAGTTCATTAATGGAATTACGACGGACATTGACAGAGTGACAGATATGGAGAGTGAGAAGCAGACAGCTGGAGACCCAAAGAGACAGCGAGACAGTCATCCAGACAGGCAATCAGGCAACCAGGTAACCAATCAGACAAGCCATCAACAGAGGCAGGAGAAATTAACACGATATATCAGAGCGCTAATTATGTGGCATGGAACACCAGCGCCAGCACGCTGCTGCTGCTGCTGCTGCTGTTACCACTGTTGCATGGAACACCAGCGCCAGCACGATGCTGCTGTTACCACTGTTGCATGGAACACCAGCGCCAGCACGCTGCTGCTGTTGCTGCTGTTACCACTGTTGCATGGAACACCAGCGCCAGCACGATGCTGCTGTTACCACTGTTGCATGGAACACCAGCGCCAGCACGCTGCTGCTGTTGCTGCTGTTACCACTGTTGCATGGAACACCAGCGCCAGCACGATGCTGCTGTTGCTGCTGTTACCACTGTTGCATGGAACACCAGCGCCAGCACGATGCTGCTGCTGTTGCTGCTGTTACCACTGTTGCATGGAACACCAGCGCCAACACGATGCTGCTGTTACCACTGTTGCATGGAACACCAGCGCCAACACGATGCTGCTGTTACCACTGTTGCATGGAACACCAGCGCCAGCACGATGCTGCTGTTACCACTGTTGCATGGAACACCAGCGCCAACACGATGCTGCTGTTACCACTGTTGCATGGAACACCAGCGCCAGCACGCTGCTGCTGCTGCCAGACAACTTGGAGACCAAGATGCTGAAGTCAGCGAGACAACACTCACAATCACTCACAATCACTCACAATCACACAGTCACAGGCAAATACTCGAAGACAGCTCAGTTACACACAACCAAAAATCTCACACAAACACTCAGTTTAGACACACTCATTACTCATTAACACTCAAGTACATCACAAAAACATTTACAAGAACTTAAACACACACACACACATACACACACACGCAGTCATTTGCAATCACGGTGTCAGAGATCGTCTTATGTGTTCTCAAGAGAGTACAAGATCTTATTGAAACCTTAAAGATATACAAAAAAAAATCTGATGCATTTGAACACTATTCCTTTGAAATGCAAAGTGATAATATAACTAGTGTGAAAACTCTGTGGCAAGAGATGCAACACGGATGTGGGGTAAAGGCACATATAAAGAGTTTTAAAAAACTAAAAAAGAAAGTCTTTCGAAGCTGTAAACGCTAAAACAGTAAGTTGTATTTTGCTCTGTTTTTTATTATTATTCAAGCCGTCAGTGCGGCCAGAGAGTGGATGGTGTGGGGAGAGCCTTCAGTTATACTATCCTTACTCCAACTGTCTAGACTAGACAGAATTGAGGGGAGCCGGACAGCAGTTAGTCCTTAGCAGATAGCCGAAGTCTTAGTCCACAGCGAGGCTATCTGATTAGTTGGTTAATTGGATTTATAGCCTATCACCTACACGAGGGTCATTAAGGCTGCATGTCACCTGCTAACCACCAGTCCAGAATACTTAATACCTGGGCTCTGGTGGTCTGGTGGCTAAAGCTCTCGCTTCACACGGCGAGGGCCTGGGTTCGATTCCCAGCCAGGGCAGAAACATTGGGCGTGTTTCTTTACACCTGTTGTCTATGTTCCCCATCAGTAAAATGGGTACCTGGGTGTTAGTCGACTGGTGTGAGTCGCATCCTAGGACACTGACCTAATCTGCCCGAAATGCTCAGCATAACAAGGGACTTTCTATATAGTAATATGTCATTGATGTCAGCTAGGACTGTATACCATGTACATGTACTTGTAGTAAATAAAGATATTATTATTATTATTATTATTAATAACACAGAGGCATACAACTCTGTATTTATCTCGTGCTAACCATATACACTCCATTAATTGTATTTACAATAATAATAATAATAATAATAATAATAGTAATAATATTATTATAATAAAAAAGAACCGCTAAACCACGTTGGTCATACAGCGCAATAGTAATAATAATAATAATAATAATAATAATAATAATAATAATAATAATAATAATGTAACAATGTTGGTAGAATTACCGACAAAATGTTAAGTAAAAGGACACAAAGTGCAACTAATGTGACATTTCATTGTGACAACGTTTCGCTCTTCAGGAGCTTTTTCAAGCCTTGACAATAATAATTTCCTTATATTTATTTAATGTTGGCTTTAAAGGTATTTCAAAGATTGTATGTCGTCTTACATATAAGTACGTTAACGACTCACATCATCATATACTTGGGAAAACTCTCACACACTCAAGGTACAAGTGTCTCTCTTCCACTTCGGGGTATCTGAGGACCTTTTTAGGTAGGAGTGTGTTGAGGCATGACACATTATACCCCCTCCTATGGACACATGTCACTGCAGAGAGAGAGAGAGAGAGAGAGAGAGAGAGAGAGAGAGAGAGAGAGAGAGAGAGAGAGAGAGATAACACCGTTTTTTATAGCTCCCTCAAGGTCCAGATAGCCCCCCCACCTCCCTTCCTCCCCCGGGAGGTAGATTTAAAAAAAAAATCATATGACAATGGCCTTAAAATACCCATGGGCGTCAGTGACATTTTTCTCTGGTCTCAAAACTGCCATATCGTTCACTCAAATGACCTTCACCACCTCAGCATACACTCGCCTTATAGGTATTTTCGTGTACCTTGACGCATTTGGAAATGCTTATAAAACTCCCAGCTATTTCCCTAAAATGCCCTTAAATGTCGCTTTACAATATCTTAAAATATAATTTATCTTTAATAAAAACTTCAGATTATTTTAAAGTGGCTAAATTTTCTTGTATATAGTCATGAGTGTTTTAATGTTGGTCTTAGTAACATGGAGCCCTTAGTAGCCAGGGAGTAGCGGGAGGCTAAGTGCTACCCCTGTGACGGCTGTTACAACCGTCACGGGTTGTAACAACACACCGACACGGGTTGTAACACATCGTCACGAGTTGTAACAACACATACCGTCACATGTAACAATACACCGTCACGGGTTGAAACAACACACCGTCAAAGGTGTAACAACACACGTCACAGATTGTAACACACCGCCACAGGTTGTAACACACCGTCACAGGTTGTAACAAAACACACCGTCACAGGCTGTAGCACCACTCCGTCACAGGTTGTAAAACACTGTCACAGGTTGTAACAACACACCGGTTGTAACGCTACATGTCACAGTATGTAACTACACACCGTCACGGGTTGTAACAACACACCCTCACAGGTTATAACGCTACACAACGTCACAGGTTGTAACAACACACCGTAACAGGTTGTAACCCCACACACCGTCACATGTTGTAACACACACCGTAACAGGTTGTAACCCCACACACCGTCACAGGTTGTAACACACCGTAACAGGTTGTAACCCCACACACCGTCACAGGTTGTAACACACCGTAACAGGTTGTAACCCCACACACCGTCACAGGTTGTAACCCCACACACCGTCACGTCACAGGTTGTAACACAGTCACAGGTTCTAAAACCACACATCGTCAGTGTTACGGCATCACGTACTGAGATAACATCTTGTAAGCAAGTTATCCACTAGAATGATAACATTCGCCCCCAAACACATTAAATATCCATGATACGGGAGTACAACACATGGCTGCAGCAGATTTCACACAGTTTTAAGAGAGGGTACGGTCGATTCTGTGGTGCCTGACAAAAGTGGAGCAGCAGCTTCCTCTGCTGCCTCTGCTGCCTGCTTCCACTGCTGCCTCGCACTGACACACTTTCAATTTGCCTCGTTTCACATTATTCTAGTTCAATATTGCTTCCATTCGTACACAATTATATATATATATATATATATATATATATATATATATATATATATATATATATATATATATATATATATATATATATAAATTATTTGACGTGATGGGGTGCAGGCCTCCCTCTTTGATGTTAAAACACACACACATACACACACACAACATAATTGTCACCTACCTGGCCCTCACAGCTGGCCTCACAGCTGGCCTCACAGCTGGCCAACACTCACCCAAGACAAGGTCGCCAAACACCTCACATATGCGGCCGTCCCCGTGCTGCCGTCCCCGTGCTGCCGTCCCCGTGCTGCCGTCCCCGTGCTGCCGTCCCCGTGCTGCCACACTCACCCTCAAACAAGCAAGACCAATAAAAGAAGATTTTTTTTTTACAATTTTACTCACCATTTAACTTCGAGTCGGCCGTCTGGCTTCCATGGTCCGTGATGGCACCTAGTAGGCGGTCATAATTAATCTTCATGGTCGCTGCGGACCACCTCTCAGGCCATCACACTAGCCGCAAAATGGTGGAGAATCTAGGCTTCTTAGACATTCTAAGAGGGTAACCCAGAAAAGGTCCTTCACATGTGTACGGAGGGTCCGACTATCAGCGAACGATCTCCTGAATTCCACCTTGGTTACACTACGATCTGCCACTTTTTAAGTCTAGTCTCGGCTTTGGATCAGTTTTAATTTAACAACTCTTCACCTGCTGTGTTGATGAGTATCTTATAGGAAGACGCGTCTCTAGTGTTGTGTGATAGTGGTATACAATACAGACCGGTTGATCAGTAAGACGCATCTGCAATAGTTAGGTATTTTTATTCCGAAACGTTTCGCCTACACAGTAGGCTTCTTCAGTCGAGTACAGAGGAAGCAGTAGAGATGTAAAGACGATGTAATCAGTCCATCACCCTTGAAGACATAGTTCTGAGGTGGTCAGTCCCTTAGCCTGGAGAAGAGTTCCGTTCCGTAGTCTGGAACATTGTTCATGACTATGGACTGACCACCTCAAAACTACGCCTTCAAGGGTGATGGACTAACTACATCGTCTTTACATCTCTACTTCTTCCTCTGTACTCAACTGAAGAAGCCTACTGTGTAGGCGAAACGTTTGGAAATAAATGTAAATAACTGATGCACATGTGCTAGGTTAGTCGAGGAACGCTGAGTACCGCTCAGCTGCTTCTTGTGCTCAAGTGCTTAAATTTATTACTAAACTTGCTGATGCGAGTGATTTGTTTATGTCGTACTGGGGAACCAGTCTCTGGACCCATTATGTGTCTCTCTAATCTTTTGACTACCGCCCATAGGATTGCTATAGGGTGCATAACAAAGATATATCATTTTTTTCGCACTTGTGACCAATGAACCCGACCAAGCGAACCCGGATTGGGAGACTGCTGTTGGAATTCACATACCCGAAGATGCGAATTTGTACGGTACAGTTATCTATCGAGTCCGGGTACTTGTCAGAGACAAGAGACAGGCTTTAGAGTAGATTTTTTTTCTCCGAAGAGGCTAGTTTATTGTGCATTTCATATCCATCTTATGGAGGGTAGAGGAAGAGCATTTGGATACGCAAAAGACCCAGGAACTAGGCCCCCCAAAAAGCTAATAGGAGTTAACTTTATATATATATTTACAATTTATATTTCATGTTACAAGCAAATTTAAGATGTTTGTTTGAAATGTCTGATACTTCTATATCCGTCAATAAGGGGACAATCAAACACATAGTCTTCAATAGAATAACCATAAGGCTGACCACATACTTCGCATTTAGTTTGATTATCGTCCGTATGTATATTTAACTACCAGAAGCACTTATAGACAAGTCTAAGCCTAGCTGCAATATCAGTCAGCCTAGCCATAAATGTGCTTATCTGCGTTCATGTTATCGTAACGAGTTATAGATCTACTCAGGCTTCTAACTGTATTCCTGTAACAGTCAGAAGCTTTATTTACTTCTAAATTAACCGTACAAAGGTACTTTGTATGGTTAATTGATCAACTTAATGAGTATATTTTTAGAGGTATTACAGGAATCAAGTGAATTCAGTGACTAAATCATTAAATGATCAAGGAATTAAGCTTAGTGGCGATGGTCAACAGTTCGGTTTGTAATGCAGGTGGACGGTTGTAAAGTCTCACGCCTAACTCAGCATAGTTACTATAATTCTTATCTAGGGAGGTGGCAAGAAGAGCAGACGCAGACCTGTGATAGCACAGGTCTCCTGACTCAGGCGTGCGGCTCACCTCCCACCAGTTACGTACCTCGTACAAAGATCAGCGGAAGTTATATACACGCATTTTGTGGAGGCATCCTTCAGGAGCTCCGAGGAGTGTTTCAACGATTCCTGGACAAAGGTCCAGGACTGGGCGAAACCTCGCCGTAAGTTTCCTCTCGTAATCGAAGGTTATTTGTGAGTTCCAGCCACGGTATTGTGACTATTATTCTTGATACCAGTCTAGTAGCCACACAGGCTACTCTGATGTACACACAAACACACGTACATACGTCCGCTCACGTACACAAACAAACACACACACGTTCTTCCCTGTCTTATTGAAGCACCAACAAATTTCAGGAGCAGAGGAGGGGAGACGGGAGAGATAGATGATTAAAGTTTCGTCATAAAGCAGAACGAAGGAGGCACCACTGATCCTTAGTCCTGTCTGGTGGTGTTGTGCGCTGTGTGTGTGTGTGTACTCACCTAATTGTGGTTGCAGGGGTCGAGACTCAGCTCCTGGTCCGCCTCTTCGCTGTCTGCTACTGGGTATCTGCGCTCCCTGCTCCCTGAGCTTTATCATACCTTGTCTTAAAACTATGTATGGTTCCTGCCTCCACTATATCTTTCTCTAGACTATTCCACTTCCTGACTACTCTGTGGCTGAAGAAATGCTTCCTAACATCCCTTTGACTCATCTGAGTCTTCAGCTTCCAGTTGTGTCCCCTTGTTTCTGTGTTCCCTCTCTGGAACATCCTCTCACTGTCTACCTTGTCGATTCCCCGCAGTATTTTGTATGTCGTTATCATGTCTCCTCTGACCCTTCTTTCCTCCAGTGTTGTGTGTGTGTGTGTGTGTGTGTGTGTGGTGTGTATGTGTGTGTGTGTGTGTGTGTGTTTGTAAAGTTGTTCCAAGCCTACCCATCGACGAGCCAGCTCTACACACACACACACACACACAAAGTGGACCAAGCCTTGACTCTGTGTGCACCAACACACTTAAGTGAAATTTACAAGTGAACTGTAGTAGTCTTAACTTTAAATGTGCACTTTAGCCAGTATAATTAGTAATCCCATTACTACAACAAGTGTAACATAACTAATATAACCCGCACCTGCCAGTAAATTTGGATAAGTGGTACTTGGATAAGTGGTACTTGGATAAGTGGTACTTGGATAAGTGGTACTTGGATAAGTGGTACTTGGATAAGTGGTACTTGGATAAGTGGTACTTGGATAAGTGGTACTTGGATAAGTGGCACTTTCTCCACAATTTCGTTGGTATAATAAATTATTGGATTTTCCTATACGTTTTTACATATATTTTTTCCAGTGCAATCTCCCTTATAGAAAGTAATTAGGTGGAGAGAGAGTCGCAAAAGGCTCTTATCAGGAGGGGAAGGCATCAGAATGAGGCCTGGTCACAGACCGGGCCGCGGGGGCGTTGACCCCCGGAACCCTCTCCAGGTATACTCCAGGTATACCCCTTCATGACAAGTGGTGGATCAGCGATAAGTGATTCTCAAGAGATTCAGATAAACGGACCCAATTTACACTGCTCATTAAAAAGCGGACCTTTGCAACCATAGGCTAATTATTGGAAGCCATTTGGAAAGCTGCAGTTACTTGGTAATTTATGTTGCTACGTTACTAATCATAAATTTACAATCAGTGTAATGACTCAGTTTGGGGGAGGACTTTCATAGCGAGTTGTTGCCTTAGATGCGAAAGTTACTGGGAGAGTGAAGAGACTGGCAGGCAACTCAAATGGCAGAGTGCAGAATGATATGACAACAACAAATAATACATTTTGTGTTGAAAATAGTATAAAATACCGACAAATTGATGATTAAGACACATGGAGCTGAACTTCTCCAGGCTGAGGGACTGACCACCTCAAATACTATTTCTCCAAGGTTTATGGACTGATTACATCATCTTCATCTCACTACTACACCTGCTGCCTCTGTATGTGACTGAAGAAGTCTACTGTGTGGGCGAAACGTTTCAACAATAAAGATACCCAGCTGTTGCATATGTGTCTTAATCAAATGATACGTTTTATAAATACAATCCTCATTGTCTAAAAGCTGTCATGGTTTGCCTTAATAAAATGTGGGCAGTGTGAGAGCCACGTAGTGAACTGGATTTGTTTACCTTTCCCCGTCTTGTAAACTCCTTAAGTTTGTAATTTAAAACCTGTGCTTATAATGTAAAGTAAAAATTATTTTAATTCTGTTCTGGGAGGCGATATTAATGTGTATGGGAGGACAATGGTTTGCTGGTTCTTGTGAGAACTAAGGGACAGTTTTACTGGTGGGAAGTATGCCACCTTGAGGAACACCTCCGTGTCTGACTACCCACCTGCCCTGTGGTCATCTCAGTGACTGCCCACCAGTGCTCACCCACCCTACCTCCACCACCACTGGCCCGTGACCACCACAGTTGCTGCTCCCATCCACCAACCCAACACCTATCCGCCTTGTACCCACCCCAGCAGCTGCATACCTCGCCTGCCCAACCACTCACCCACCACCCGCCTTGTCATCCAATCGCCACTCGCCGAAAGAGCACCGGTCGCCACCCATTGCCCTACCGCAAGGTGCTGGCTGCAGTCCTCCCACGAAGACAAGGGGGTGATTACTTTCCAATCCCCTTGGCTATCCTTCCAACATGGGAGGGTAGGCCTGTAAGACAGGCAAGCCAGCTGGAACAACTGATACTGTATCAGGTGTTCCGGCTGTCTTGCCTCATCATGCCAGAGTACTCAAGATATGGTAGTGTGATTTCCTGCTGCAGTGTCATTCCCTATTCCATTTTTAACTGTGGGATGGACGGAAAGTACAGTAGTTGAAGTAGTTGATGTATGGGGTAGTAGAGGAATGCGTCTCGTTGTAGTGAAGATTCCCGGATGTCAAGTGACCTCGTAAGAATGATGTCCGGTTGAGTCATTTTTCTAGTGGCAGCATATTCCATCCCAAGTGACTAGAACCAACCAGTTAATTAGTGAGGGTAGGCCGGTGAGTCAAGCCTGGTGTCCAGTTTCTAGTTAGGGAGGGAAACTGGTGGTGAGGGGGAGCCACAGGATGGAGCCACTCTTATGCTGGTTCACCTGTGAAGTCCTCTCACTGTCGTCTGTGTAAACTTTCTGTAGTGAGTTGAAAGGCCTGAGATATCCTTGCGTGAGTGTGTGTGTGTGTGTGTGTGTGTGTGTGTGGCGGGATGAGGTGTAGTGGTGCTGGTGTTGATGATACAACTACCCTTGAAGTGTAGTTTGACTGACCACTGACCTAGTCTCTTCTACCACTACAGTCTCTCACAGTGTCAGTCTCTCACAGTGTCAGTCTCTCACAGTGTCAGGAAAAAGATGTCAGCATAGAAAAGTGTAACAAATGGAGGTTCAACAACGATCTGTAAGATGTCCGGTTCGTTTGTGGTGAATGTGAATAACATAGCAGGGGAGGGAAGAGGAGAGGGGGACGGAGGAGAGTGAGAGAGAGAGAGAGAGAGAGAGAGAGAGAGAGAGAGGAGAAGAGGGAGATGTCCCTGTTCGTAGATGAAAAATTAATGAGAACTAAAAACTGATAAGACCAAGGAAAGGCTACAACTAGACCTGAGCAAGCTGCAAGATTGGCCAGGCAAGTGGCTGCTTGAATTCAACCCCAGTAAATAATAGGTCATGTTAGTTGGACAAAAGGCAAGAAAATCTGAAAATCTTGAATATTTCTTTTGTATTAAAAGACAGCAAACCTTAATTAAGGAAAAAATCTAAGGGTGAGCATAGTGCTGAGCATATCGCTAGAACACAACCAAACAACCTCTGCAGTCAATGGTTGTTTGGCAAATCTGAGAGTAGCTTTAAGGAATCTTAACAGTCATTCCCAGCCCTTAAACTACTTTTGTTAGGCGTATCTTGGCGTATAAAGAACCGGCATGGAACCCCTCACCTGATAAATCATGTTAAGAAACTGGAGAAAGTACAAAGGTATGCAACGAGACTAGTCCCAGAGATAATGTAGACAGTAAGTCTGCGATAAACCACCTCAATTACTGGGAACGCTTGAAGTTCCTAAACCTGTACTCCCTAGAATGCAGGCGGGAGAGATACATTATTATATACACTTGGAAAATCCTAGAGGGATTAGTACCAAACTTGCACATGAGAGTCACTTCCTACGAAAGCAAAAGACTGCAGACGATGCAACATCCCACCAATGAAAAGCAGGGGTGCCACTAGCACGTTGAGAGACAATATAAGTGTCAGGGACCCAAGACTGTTCAACTGCCTCCCAGCGTACATAAGGAGGATTACCAATAGACCCATGGCTGTCTTCAAGCAGGCACTGGACAGGCACCTAAAGTCGGTACCTGACCAGCCGGGCTGTGGTTCGTACGTCGGACTGCGTGCGGCCAGCAGTAAGAGCCTGGTTGATCAAGCTCTGATCCACCATGAGGCCTGGTCACAGACCGGGCCGCGGGGGCGTTGACCCCTGGAACTCTCTCCAGGTAAACTTAGTTCACCTACTTCGCACTAGAGTTACTACTGTGGGTATAGTTTTTAAAATTCCCACCAGATGTCAGGCATCGAGGTAGGCCCACGCTGTATACCTCGCTCTCACTCTGCGCCTACCCGACCTTCCATCAACACCTTCTCCCCTAAAACTAGCTCTGGCATCCCTCGTTATCTTCCTGTGTAACCCATATTCTCCAAATAAAATGATGCTAGTCTATCTCCATTTGTCTCGACCCTCTGTTCTATCCTAGCAGTCTACAAGACACCTTCAGAAGAGGCAAGTTCCCTAAAACAGTGTTGGCAGCAGTAGGATGCTCCTCCTCTTCATCATGCTATTGATGCATTAAGCCTCGGCCCAGAGCATGAAGTCTTGGGTGCTTTCGAGGCCATTGAGGAACTCAAGCCATGCAGTGGTAAAGGTAGGGTATGCTGGATTGTTGACAGGGGGGCGCCTGTTCTCGCAGTGCCCACCCTCACAGCATCGCCTATACAGCATACAGCCATGTATGCTGCAGCTATTAAACAGTCACCTCCCAGTGGTACTCAACCGCATACTAAGACAAATGGGACAAGTACAAATAACAAGTGAAAAGGTAAGAGTCAGCTCCGTTCACCACCACCTGCTCCACCAGCAAAACGTGAGGTGACTTGTTTCAATTTTGGCAGGCGAGGACACTACCAATCGGATTGTACCAAGCCCAGGTCAAAACCAAATGACCATAATCGTCCAAGTAATCAGCACCAAGATGTAGTTTGTGTGTACCATAAATCTGCAGGTCACACCTCAGATGAGTGCTATACGTTGTGTATGGTGTCAGCCATGCCTGGCAGTAGATCAGGGGAGGCTGCTAATAGCACTCACTGGTCAAAGGTTAGGCGAGGTAAGTATGCTAATCGTAATGGGCGTGATAGTAGGAGTCCTTCCCACTGCTCAGGGGAAGAGTCGCGCCCGCAGAATCAACAACAGAGGTAGTCACCTTATCAGAGTTGCTGTATTCTGTCTCTGTCCGCAATGTTAGTTAGTTACCATTTTGTCCTAGGCACATGTCGATTTGACACTAGGCCTGTTGTATGTTGTGTGTGTGTGTGTGTGTGTGTGTGTGTGTGTGTGTGTGTGTGTAAGGAAACACTTCGAAATGTTTCCGCCCCACCGGGAATTGAACCCGGGCCCTCCGTGCGTGAAGCGAGAGCTTTACCACCAGGCCACCGGGGCTGTGTGTAATGCTTTGAGCAACGACATGCTTGCCGACGGAGTGGAAAATGAGTGTCTTGACGATTGTGACAGGGCTGGTACAACACCCACCAAGAAGTCGAACCTTGCCACCAAGCATTGAGCCTCTCACAGCTATGACTCTAAGGACGTGGATGACCTGGAGTGTCTCCATGTTTGGTTCGACAACCCCAGTGGACCTCTTGTTGAGTCCACTGTATGTGAAAAACCTGTCAAGCTCTTCCTTGATACAGGTTCTGTTGTGAACATCTCTCTTTCTTCCATGACATTGGCCTGCATGCAGCCATGTTGATGAAGCCATCAGAAATTCAAACCCTGAGTGGTGTCTCAGGCAGTTTCCTGACGGTACGGTATGGGGAAGAATGACACTACAATTTGAGGTTCAGGGCAAGAGGTTATTGGCAAAATTCCTGGTTGATAACATTGTCTTCCCTGGTGATTTGTTCATTAGTCTCAAGAGCATGGCAATCCTCAAGATTTGCTTACACCCAGCTGTCTGGAAAGCGAATTTCGATGGAATGGATGTGCCCTTCTGGGGCATGTGCATAGGATCCACCACATTTTACTCAGTCTCAGAGGGTTGCTGCAGAAGCCAGTTCTCCAAGAGGTTGGACTTTTGTCTTGACCAACCCCATAGGAGAGCCTGTGTCACTTCACCTCCTGACTGTCAGAGTACAGTTATGAGTAGAAAACAGTCTGGGGACAGTCAGACTAACCTCTGCTCTAATTCCAACTCTGAGAGGATGATAGTAGTCAAGCCGCAGTATCCCTGATGGCAGGCGACTATCTAACTCAGGTCATGGCTTCAGTGAGCAAAGTTACAGCCTGTACAAAGTATGACATCACTTTGTCACCTAACTTGCTCACTCCAATTATGATGTATGTGAACAGAGCTTCCGAAGGAGACCACATGCTAGTCAGCAGCGATACATGCAGTCAGGGGTGTGTCTCTTAAACCATCCTTGCACACTGTATGACATGGTAAGCTGCAAGTTCTTGTAGTTAATGCTTACAGTAGGAACTTTACCCTGAGGAAGAACACCTCAGTGATCAACCTCATCAGATTCCCTCTTCCAGTGAGAGTGAAAGGCAAAGTACCAGCAGACCAGTTTACAGGTGCAGTCCTCCTAGGAGAGTCTGCTTCTGAATGTTCCATCACCCAGCCAATGATGAAGGATGCCCTAGCACTGACAAACTATCCCAAAGAAGTTCCAAAACTTCTTGAATTTTTCAGTAGTGCTTGCTCTGAGGTAGCACTAGACAGTGAGCCCATGGGCTTGACCCCACTTATTTCTTACTGTATTCCTTTTGATAAAGGCACTACGTGCCTACCTACAGATTGCTTCATGCGCAAAGAGTCTTCACTAAAGAACCCATCACTAAGATGCTCTACAATGGAGTCACTGAAGAGTCCTCTTCTCTGTGGAATGCTCCACTCATCCCTGTAATTGACTACAGGAAGCTAAATGCATGCATGATTCCAGATCGCTTTCCATTGCCAGTTCTGAATGACCTGTTGTAAAACATTGACGATAAAGTTTTTTCGAGTCTTAGCCTTCTTCAAGGGTTTTGAAAAATTTCTCTTGACGACCAGAGTAAAGAATTGACAGCATTCTCTATGCCTACCAGTCATTATCAGTTCAAAAGGATGCCTTTTGGATTAAGGAGCAGTCCTATAACATTCAGTTGTTTGATGACAATGATTTTCCGTACTTTCCTAGGTAACATTCTTATGGTCTACCTAGATAATCTCATTGTGATATCTCAGGATGTCTACACACCTTGTAAAACTTGAATATGTATTGGAAAAATTATCTGAAGCTAGTCTCAAAGTAGACCTCTCTAAATGTTAGTTCCTTAAGAAAGAAAGAAAGTTTCTGGGCCATGTAGTGACCCAGAATGGCATAAAGATGGATGAGTTCAAACTCTCGGCTGTTCAAAAATTACCTAGACCTATGATGGCAGACACTGTTTGCTCCTTCATAGGCCTAGTCAGATTTTACCGCACTTTTATAGCCAGATTTTCCACCAAGTTAATGTTAGCTCCAGTTCCTAAATTTCCTGATTTCATCAAAGCGTTTACTTTGACCATGGGTGCCAGCAAAGTTGGCAGTTTTGTCACAAGAGTCCAATGATAAGCAATGGCCAATAGCTTACACAAGTCATGTTCTTACCAAAGCTGAAATTAATTACTCAGTGACAGAGCTAGAGAACTTAGCCATTGTATGGACTTTGAGCAATTTCCAAGACATTATATACCAGTATCCTATCAAGATTTACACAGACCATTTACCATTATTGTATCTGCAAATAAGAATGTCTCAGGAAAGCATCCTCGGTGGTCTCTCACTTTCAGTGACTATAACCCAGAAATCTGCTACATTCCAGGTAAGCAAAATGTCGCTGCTGATGCCTTGTTGAGGCACATTGCTTTTATTAGTACAGACAACTCTTTCTCCATTGGGTATCTAGAGAGAGCTGAGAGGGGCCAATATATCTGATATATGGAGGGAGGCACTGGTCAGAGAAATAGTAAATATCGAACTTAAGCTTATGGAATCTTACAGGAGACAAGAATCTCAGGAAGAACTGAAAACCATAAAGGAAATTGAAAAAAAAAATACTTCTTCTCTTATGCCAAATCTGAGGGTGAAACAACATCCAGTATTGGGCCCCTGCTTAGGCGAGATGGGACATACACAGATGACAGCAAAGAAATGAGTGAGATACCAAAGTCCCAATATGACTCAGTGTTCAGCAAACCATTACTCAGACTAAGGGTCGACAATCTAAATGAATTCTTTATTAATGAGACCCAAAATTTGGTCATCTCAAAAATCTTTGATATTATCCTAACACCACAAGACTTTGAAAAGGCAATAAATGACATGCCAATGCACTCTGTCTCAGGCCCAGACTCATGGAGCTCCATGTTCATCAAGAACTGCAAGAAGCTACCGCCAGTCATTGTTTACAAATGCGTGGATGGTTCAGTGCCCCTTGATGTGCAGACAAGCCTGATGTCTAAAGCAACCCTGTGAACAACCTGTATATAAGAAGATTTATGCTCCAGTGCTGTCCTAACATCCCATGGCCCCACCACTTCATGTTGAGATGACCCAAACTGCGTGATCGAGCAAAATGTAGACAGTAAGTCTACATATTTAGTTCATCTACTTCCCACTAGAGTGAGTTACTGCTGTAGGCCTAGTTTCTAAAGTTTCCACCAGATGTCAGGCACCGAGGTAGGCCCACACTGCCCTACCTCGCTCTCACTCTGCGCCTACCCAACCTTCCGTAAGACTGGCAGCCTTCATTATCTCTCAGCCTGTGTAACCCATATTTTCTGAATAAAACGGTGCTAGTCTACCTCCGTTTGTCTCGACATTCTACGCTACCCTAGCAGTCTACAAGACATCTTCAGAAGAGGCAAGTTCCCTAAAACACAAAGGGAATGGAGCTATGAACAGATGTCGTGTCAGTATCATATATACACTTGTGTAGTGTATCTTTCCTTTTATACAGCTGGTCCCTTTGCGTGTGACGTCACGGTACCCGCTGACGTCAGAGGCTCAGCGCATGTGCACAGCCTCTCATAGGCACTCTCCCTCACCAACGTTAGACCTACAGGCGAGACAGACGGGTGGCTGGACTCTCCTTCACTTACTGTAAATATACCGTAACCATCCAACAAGGAGTATCTTTGACCTCCTATATATCTCTCCCAAGACCCACGCGACACAGAAGCTAAAGTTACTGAACTTGACATTTGACCTTTATAACCCCCACCTTCCCCTCCCCCCTCCTAACCATTTCCCATGTTTCTATCCTTACCAAAGCTCTGGTCAGAAGCCTCGTAACCTCCACATTTGAAGTTTGAAGAACTAGGGAGAGATCTGATAACGACATACAAAATATTCAGAGGATTTGATTGGATGGGCAGAGATAGACTGTTAGAGAGGCAGGGAACGGGTACTCAAGAGCACAGTTGGAAGCTAGTCACACAGGAGTCACAGTTTTGTCAAGAAATATTTCATCTAGAGGATGGTCAGGGAAGGGAATCATTTGGACGGAAGAGTAGCGGAGGCAGGTTCCATATACAGTATAGTTTTAAGACTAGGTATGACAGGGCTCTAGAGAATAAGAGGAAGGAAATCTGGCAAGCGGCAAAAGGCAGGGCCAAGAGCTGAGACTCGATCTCCAACAATAAATGACACACACACACACACACACACATACACACACACACACACACACACACACACACACACACACACACACACACACACACACACACACACACACACACACACACACACACACACACACACACACACACACACACACCAGTTCCTTTACCTCACTGATGACATTAGTCTTGCGGAGCAACAGAAGAAAAAAAAATATGTGAAACCTTTCACTAAAACTTTCTGATTTACACTTTTTTTAGTTCAAGTTTACAAACTTTTTTTTTCTGACCACATCTCTGAAAAGCTCCAGCATAAATTCACAGCTTATTTTCCTCAACCAATCTCTGTAATTGACTTTCCAAATTCAAAAAAAAAACCTACTTCGGTTTCCTCACCACAGGATTACTACACTGTTTTCCATTAACTACAGATTCGGTCACTTATTATAAATCGCATTTCGATTCCAATAGATGTCAAAATTTCCAATGTAATCCACTAGATGTCTATAATCTTGACTGTCTCTTCTTAGTTCACAGCTTCGTCCCTCCACTAGTTCACAAATTAGCTTAGCTTTGATAGTTATACCAGGGTCATTCAAGGGATAACCACTAAGGTGGTAAACAAGGTAAAAGATACGTGTGGGAGGGAGAATGTTGGTGGTTTGTGTGAGGTGGGTAGCCAGCCCACACCACCAGCCACTCACTCTAAGCCCGTCCTCTGGTGGGTACGACCTCACAGCCAGGCCAAGACCGACTGAGATGCCCAGCCACGTGTGTGTGGTGGTGGTGGTGGTGGTGGTGCTACCAAACACCACCACGCCACTCCCCCACCACGTACGTCTGCTTGTCATGCTGGTCCGTCGAGCTTTACCTTTAAACTTCGTCTAAATTTCCCTCTTCTGATACTGGGTTAGTAGGGAGATACTGACGTGTCCCACATCTTCCTAGATCTCACCTGGTTGTCTTGAGCATCATCTCCCTAGATTTCACCTGGTTGTCTTGAGCATCATCTTCCTAGATCTCACCTGGTTGTCTTGAGCATCATCTCCCTAGATCTCACCTGGTTGTCTTAAGCATCATCTCCCTAGATCTCACCTGGTTGTCTTGAGCATCATCTCCCTAGATCTCACCTGGTTGTCTTGAGCATCATCTCCCTAGATCTCACCTGGTTGTCTTAAGCATCATCTCCCTAGATCTCACCTGGTTGTCTTAAGCATCATCTCCCTAGATCTCACCTGGTTGTCTTGAGCATCATCTCCCTACATCTCACCTGGGTGTCTTGAGCATCATCTCCCTAGATCTCACCTGGGTGTCTTGAGCATCATCTCCCTAGATCTCACCTGGTTGTCTTGAGCATCATCTCCCTAGATCTCACCTGGTTGTCTTGAGCATCATCTCCCTAGATCTCACCTGGGTGTCTTGAGCATCATCTCCCTAGATCTCACCTGGTTGTCTTGAGCATCATCTTCCTAGATCTCACCTGGTTGTCTTGAGCATTATCTCCCTAGATCTCACCTGGGTGTCTTGAGCATCATCTTCCTAGATCTCACCTGGGTGTCTTGAGCATCATCTTCCTAGATCTCACCTGGGTGTCTTGAGCATCATCTTCCTAGATCTCACCTGGTTGTCTTGAGCATTATCTCCCTAGATCTCACCTGGGTGTCTTGAGCATCATCTTCCTAGATCTCACCTGGGTGTCTTGAGCATCATCTTCCTAGATCTCACCTGGTTGTCTTGAGCATCATCTCCCTAGATCTCACCTGGTTGCTGAGTTCCTTCGTCACGGATCGCCAATGCTCTATTACTTCATTCCCGTAGCTCGATGGCTAGCTCACTCAGCTCACACACTGAGGTCCGGGGTTCGAATCTCCGGTACGGCTGGAAAACATTAGGGACGTGTTTCCATAAGACACCTGCTGTCCATGTTCACCCATCAGTATAAAATGGGTACCTGGGTGTTAGTCGACTGGTGTGGGTCGCATCCTGGGACAAAACTGACCTAATTTGCGGGAAATGCTCAGCATAACAAGAGGCTTTCTATATAGTAGTATGTTATTGATGTCAGCTAGGCCTGTATACCTTGTACATGTACTTGTAGTAAATAAAGATTATTATTATTATTATTATTATTATTATTATTATGAAGCAATGCTTCATAATAATAATAATAATATTAATAATAATAATAATAAGTTTCATCCCAGAGGAGAGTGACTTCATTTGTTTGAATCAAAGCCTTTCGTCAGCATTAAGACACTGCCTTGGAAGGTCGCCAACCTAGTATACCTACCCAGCACTCACTAACACCCCTTCCACACCTAGTATACCTACCCAGCACTCACTGACACCCCTTCCACACCTAGTACACCTACCCAACACTCACTAACACACCTTCCACACCTAGTACACCTACCCAACACTCACTAACACCTTTTCCACACCTAGTACACCTACCCAACACTCACTAACACACCTTCCACACCTAGTATACCTACCCAATACTCACTAACACTCCTTCCACACCTTCCAAACACACCTGACCTTCCATTCTAGCATCACATAGTAATTCAACTCTGGTTCTAACACTACAACACTTCTACGACCACCTTCAGGTCTCATGGTAGTCTTGTCCTAATAGGAAATAAATATTTTAAATGTTAATCGAGGCCAAGAAAACTGCAGACATCCTTAAGGATAAATGCAACTAGTCTGTGATGATTCTGAGGAAAGAGATCACCACCTTTTATACTGCTCACCCCCCACCCACCATCACAACCTCCATCATCCTCCCATCCTACCATTCGCATCACCACCCTGCCACCATTTCTATCCCCCCACCACAACCTTTAACTCCCCTACCTCCACTATTCCAAACCCCCATCCCGTCCCATTTACCTATACCACTCCCCTCTCTCTCTCTCTCTCTCTCTCTTCTCTCTCTCCCTCTCTCTCTCCTCTCTCCTCCTCTCCTCTCCCCTCACCATCACCACACCCACCATCACCCACACCACCATCACCCACACCACCATCACCCACACCACCATCACCCACACCACCATCACCCACACCACCATCACCACACCATCACCCACACCACCATCACCCACACCACCATCACCCACACCACCATCACCCACACCACCATCACCCACACCACCATCACCCACACCACCATCACCCACACCACCATCACCCACACCACCATCACCCACACCACCATCACCCACACCACCATCACCCACACCACCATCACCCACACCACCATCACCCACACCCACCATCACCCACACCCACCATCACCCCACCCACCATCACCCACACCACCATCACCCACACCACCATCACCCACACCACCATCACCCACACCACCATCACCCACACCACCATCACCCACACCACCATCACCCACACCACCATCACCCACACCACCATCACCCACACCACCATCACCCCACCACATCCACCACCATCACCCACACCCACCATCACCCACATCCACCATCACCCACACCCACCATCACCCACACCCACCATCACCCACACCACCATCACCCACACCCACCATCACCACCACACCCACCATCACCCACCACCATCACCCACACCCACCATCACCCACACCCACCATCACCCACACCCACCATCACCCACACCCACCATCACCCACACCCACCATCACCCACACCCACCATCACCCACACCCACCATCACCCACACCCACCATCACACACACCCACCATCACCCACACCCACCATCACCCACACCCACCATCACCCACACCCACCATCACCCACACCCACCATCACCCACACCCACCATCACCCACACCCACCATCACCCACACCCACCATCACCCACACCCACCATCACCCACACCCACCATCACCCACACCCACCATCACCCACACCCACCATCACCACACCCACCATCACCACCCACCATCACCCACACCCACCATCACCCACACCACCATCACCCACACCCACCATCACCCACACCCACCATCACTCACACCCACCATCACCACACCACCATCACCACACCACCATCACACCCACCATCACCCACACCACCATCACCCACACCCACCATCACCCACCCCACCATCACCCACACACCACCATCACCCCACACCCACCATCACCCACACCCACATCACCCACCATCACCCACCACTCACCCACCCACCATCACCCACACCCACCATCACCCACACCGACCATCACCCACACCCACCATCACCCACACCCACCATCACCCACACCCACCATCACCCACACCCAAGGTAAGAGCAACAATCTCGTTGAAGCAAATTGAGTCGAGCTCATTGCAAAGAAATTATATCATTTAAGCCAATATTGCAGAGTAAATACTAAGATGAACACACGCTGTAAAACATGTTGACATGTTACAAAACACGTTAAAGACATGTTGCAAAACACGTTTAAGACATGATGTAAGACGCCGTTAAAGAAATGATGTAAAGATTACTTCTAATTCTTATTCTTGTCTCTTCAATGTTGCAACTCCCTCAAGAAAGGTGCCTTGATGCAGTTGAGGGGCTCTTGATCCAAGGAACTGAGGCCAAGTACCTCCCACTGGCCACAGGCACTGTATGACCCCCTACGAGTTTAATAATTTAATGTTACAAGTCCTGAGTGTTGTTAGTCTGACTATCATTTGTTGCTGTTGCATTGTTGCTGTTGCATGGTTGGTAAACAATTCTCCTGACTAGTTAGTTTGTCGGGTGTGAAGCCTATCTACCGCAAATGGGTCATTAAGGCTGCAGCTCAACTGTACACCAGTACTCAGAAATTATTTAATACCAAATATGTATATATATATCATGTACTAAATAAACCGAACTTGTCGAATAGGCCTCCTTAAAAATTAAACTTTTCCAAAAAAGTCTTTTACAGTTTGATAGCTTTTTTTTCATTAACTATTATATAATGATTTTTATTTTTTTACTAGAGCTTACTTAGAAACCTCACCTAACCTCCCTAAAATTAACACAACTTAACTATATTTAATATTATATTAAATCTGTCATACATATATTTTCGTTATGCTCAGATCGATTTCCTTTTACTCATACCTATAAAATATATATATATATATATATATATATATATATATATATATATATATATATATATATATATATATATATATATATATATGTCGTGCCGATTAGGTAAAACTTGCGATTTTGGCTTAAATAGCAACGCTCACCTTGCCATATAAGACAAGTGAAAATTTGTGTATGCAATAATTTCGCCAAAATCCTTCTGAACATAACGAAAAAAATATATTTCATTGTGTTTGTTTATTATTAAATAAATGTTAACGTATCTAAAATATATTTAGCTGGGTTAGGCTAATTTAAATTGCGCTTGTTGTAATAAGGTTAGGTAGGTTTTCAAAGTTTCTCTTGGTACAAAATTATAAATTCTTACATTAACATAAATGAAAAAATATATCTTTAAACGTATAAGAGAAAATTTTAGAAAAGACTTAATTTTAGATGAGTTCTTGCTAATTGACCAGTTTTACCTAATCGGCACGACATATATATATATATATATATATATATATATATATATATATATATATATATATATATATATATATTAACAATTCGCAAACCGGCAAAATTATTTAAACATTGTCTCTACGTTCACAGCAGGACTCGAACCTGCAAACTCTGTATCAGAGTAACCAGTACTTTACCACGGAGCCAGACCCCAGATAAGTATGGGCGCCTAGTCGGAACTAGACGATGTTTTCCCATACCCCGGGGCACCAAGCTCGTTTTGAAAGTTATTACATCAAATCCTGCCACATGCAGTGGTTACTCTGATATACATACATACAGGTATATACTGTATATATACCTCGAGTTCACCTGCGTCACGTCTCTGTGAGCTAACGTGTCTAGGTCATGCCTCAGAGATTACGTTACCGCGAGCAGGTGAGCCAGGTCATCACACGTGTTCTCTTCTCCCTAGACACCCACCTTGACATACACACCATCCTTGTTGGTGTTTATCCTCTGCCTTGCCTTCCCTATCCACCGCCTTGCCTCCCCTATCATCACCCAGCATGGGCGTGCCTGCATGGGCAGACCAATTCGAATACTGTGGCCTTAATTTGCCGTTCACCACACTTAAATATCGCAAGGCAGGAGGAGGTTAAACAACATCAAGAGAAACCACGCCACAACTCCGACGCCCAGCAATAAGGAATCCGCCGCAATTATGTGGAAATAATGTCAGTCATAAGCCTCCAGATAAAGTTATCCTGGACAGAGGGCGTGATGACTGGGACTACAGATGTGCGTCTTATGAAAATTGACCGAGGCCTATCACCGATACAGCAGTAAAGAAGGAGGTGCAGCTGACAGCTTCTAGGACGCCCTAAAGTCTAGAAAATGTAAACAGTTACTCGTCAGTTTCCTTCCTATAGCTTCGGAGACTCGCTGCCCGTGAAGAGAAAGTGTACACGTCAAAATGAACATAAAAGGCACAATACCGCAGCTGGAACAATACACAGACAACCCACACACAGGAGAGGAAACCTTATGACGACGTTTCGGTCTTATCTGGACCATTTACAAGTCGGGCCGAAACATCGTCATAAAATTACTATGAAGGGTAGTTATTTTTCCTGTTGCAGTGTTGCACCCAGGAGATGAAGTGCTTGTAAGCCTTAGGACTAAACTGGCTCAAGCTGTGAGGAGCTGGACGAGGTGTCTGGAGTGTAGCTGTCGACGAACATATCTTTCTACTTGCAGTGTTGTCATTAAACCTTTTGTAGAGTAGAAACTCAAAGAGAGTTTGTTGAGAAGGGAGTGACGGGGGGAGAGTCTCAGCCTGATGCTCTCTCACTCACTTCTCTGAGGCTGAGGGAGTGAGTGAGAGAGAGAGAGAGACCTGATGCTCTCTCACTCACTTCTCCGAGGCTAAGGGAGTGAGTGAGTGAGAGAGAGAGATAGAGATAGAGAGAGAGAGAGAGAGAGAGAGAGAGAGAGAGAGAGAGAGAGAGAGAGAGAGAGAGAGAGAGATTTTCTGTTTAATATCATTAAGTTTTTATGACCAGAGAGAGAGAGAGAGAGAGAGAGAGAGAGAAAGAAAATCTACCTGGAGCCTACCTACCTGGAGGGCATTCCGGGGATCGACGTCCCCGCGGCCTGGTCTATGACCAGGCCTCCCAGTGGATCAGGGCCTGATCAACGAGGCTGCTACTGCTGACTGCACGTAGTCCAACGTACGAACCACAGTCCGGCTGATCTGTCACTGACTTGAGGGAGCTGTCCAGCTCCCTCATAAAGACAACCAGAGGCCTACTGGTAATGCCCCTTATGGCTGGTGGGAGGCTGTTGAACAGTCATTTTCTGTCTAATACCATTAAGTTTTTATGACCAGAGGATCCTTGATGATATTTGCGACACTCTCCCTCACCTCTCTCTCTCCCTCCCTCACCTCTCACTCACGCTCCCTCCCTCACGTCTCACCCTTCCTCCCTCACCTCTCGCTCTTCCTCCCTCTCTCACATCTCACTCTCCCTTCCTCACCTTTCTCTCCCTCTCATTACTCTTCTCCCTCCTCCCTCGCCTTGCCACCTCTGCTTCCTCACCTCTGTTCCCTCTCATTTCCACCCTCTTTCCCCCCTCTCACCTGCCCTCCCTCTCAAGTTAGGCCAAGGGGTGTATAAATCTCAAACTTCTAAGCATCTTCAAGATGCTCCAAGATGTTAAGTTGGGCATGATGCTCACGCTCCCCCCTCCTTCCTCTCCCCTCTTCCCCTCCCTCCTTCTCTCTCTCTCTCTCTCTCTCTCTCTCTCTCTCTCTCTCTCTCTGAGTATGGAGTGTGTTGCGTCGCTCACTGGTGAGAACATAGGGCTCACACTGGCAGGTCCTTGGTTCGATTGCCCGGCAGGGAGAAACATGAGAGGGTCATGTTCTCCTGGTCTCCTGGTCATGTTCTCATGGTCATGCTCTCCTGGTCTCCTGGTTATGTTCTCCTGGTCATGTTCTCCTGGTCATGCTCTCCTGGTCTCCTGGTTATGTTCTCCTGGTCATGTTCTCCTGGTCTCCTGGTCATGTTCTCCTGGTCTCCTGGTCATGTTCTCCTGGTCTCCTGGTCATGTTCTCCTGGTCTCCTGGTCATGTTCTCCTGGTCTCCTGGTCATGTTCTCCTGGTCTCCTGGTCATGTTCTCCTGGTCTCCTGGTCATGTTCTCCTGGTCTCCTGGTCATGTTCTCCTGGTCTCCTGGTCATGTTCTCCTGGTCTCCTGGTCTCCTGGTCTCCTGGTCTCCTGGTCATGTTCTCTGGTGTACAAAATAGAACAGAGATCGTAAATCAAGAACAGTGTAAACTTGTTATTGAATGAAACATTTCACTCTTGTGCAGTTTTGTTTTTTAACCAGAATTGTGGCAGGTCCAGGTTATGTCACCTGCGGCGTGTCGCCTGCGGCGTGTCGCCTGCGGCGTGTCGCCTGCGGCGTGTCGCCTGCGGCGTGTCGCCTGCGGCGTGTCGCCTGCGGCGTGTCGCCTGCGGCGTGTCACCTGCGGAGTGTTATCTGCAGCGTTTCACCTGCGGCGTGTCACCTACGGCGTGTCACCTGCGGCGTGTCACCTGAGCCGTGAGATTTAACAAAATTGAATACATCAACAGTATGGTCCGTAACTATTCTATATGATAAGTTAAAAACTAGTAATGAAAGCTAACTATTCCCCTGTAATATTCCTTCACACAGGATGGGTTCCCCTGTAATATTCCTCCACACAGGATGGGTTCCCTGTAATATTCCTTCACACAGGATGGGTTCCCCTGTAATATTCCTTCACACAGGATGGGTTCCCCTGTAATATTCCTTCACACAGGATGGGTTCCCTGTAATATTCCTTCACACAGGATGGGTTCCCTGTAATATTCTCCACACAGGATGGGTTCCCTGTAATATTCCTTCACACAGGATGGGTTCCCCTGTAATATTCCTTCACACAGGATGGGTTCCCTGTAATATTCCTTCACACAGGATGGGTTCCCCTGTAATATTCCTTCACACAGGATGGGTTCCCCTGTAATATTCCTTCACACAGGATGGGTTCCCCTGTAATATTCCTTCACACAGGATGGGTTTCCCTGTAATATTCCTTCACACAGGATGGGTTCCCTGTAATATTCCTTCACACAGGATGGGTTCCCTGTAATATTCCTTCACATAGGATGGGTTCCCTGTAATATTCCTTCACACAGGATGGGTTCCCCTGTAATATTCCTTCACACAGGATGGGTTCCTGTAATATTCCTTCACAAGGATGGGTTCCCTGTAATATTCCTTCACACAGGATGGGTTCCCCTGTAATATTCCTTCACACAGGATGGGTTCCCTGTAATATTCCTTCACACAGGATGGGTTCCCTGTAATATTCCTTCACACAGGATGGGTTCCCTGTAATATTCCTTCACACAGGATGGGTTCCCTGTAATATTCCTTCACACAGGATGGGTTCCCTGTAATATTCCTTCACACAGGATGGGTTCCCTGTAATATTCCTTCACACAGGATGGGTTCCCTGTAATATTCCTTCACACAGGATGGGTTCCCTGTAATATTCCTTCACACAGGATGGGTTCCCCTGTAATATTCCTTCACACAGGATGGGTTCCCCTGTAATATTCCTTCACACAGGATGGGTTCCCCTGTAATATTCCTTCACACAGGATGGGTTCCCTGTAATATTCCTTCACACAGGATGGGTTCCTGTAATTCCTTCACACAGGATGGGTTCCTGTCATATTCCTTCACACAGGATGGGTTCCCTGTAATATTCCTTCACACAGGATGGGTTCCCCTGTAATATTCCTTCACACAGGATGGGTTCCCCTGTAATATTCCTTCACACAGGATGGGTTCCCCTGTAATATTCCTTACACAGGATGGGTTCCCCTGTAATATTCCTTCACACAGGATGGGTTCCCCTGTAATATTCCTTCACACAGGATGGGTTCCCCTGTAATATTCCTTCACACAGGATGGGTTCCCCTGTAATATTCCTTCACACAGGATGGGTTCCCCTGTAATATTCCTTACACAGGATAGGTTCCCCTGAAATATTCCTTCACACAGGATGGGTTCCCCTGTAATATTCCTTCACACAGGATGGGTTCCCCTGTAATATTCCTCCACACAGGATGGGTTCCCATGTATTATTCCTTCACACAGGATGGGTTCCCCTGTAATATTCCTTCACACAGGATGGGTTCCCCTGTAATATTCCTTCACACAGGATGGGTTCCCCTGTAATATTCCTTCACACAGGATGGGTTCTCCTGTCACATTCCTTCACACAGGATGGGTTCCCTGTCATATTCCTTCACACAGGATGGGTTCCCCTGTAATATTCCTTCACACAGGATGGGTTCCCTGTAATATTCCTTCACACAGGATGGGTTCCCTGTAATATTCCTCCACACAGGATGGGTTCTCCTGTCACATTCCTTCACACAGGATGGGTTCCCTGTAATATTCCTTCACACAGGATGGGTTCCCCTGTAATATTCCTTCACACAGGATGGGTTCCTGTAATATTAATTCACGCAGCCTGATGACATTGACTAGACGACCGACATGTGTAGAAGGGGGGGAGGAGAGAGGGGGAGGGGAAATGTGGGGAGGGTAGGGGAGGGGAAGGGGAGGTAGGATGCTGACTATCTGTAGACGACCACTTGCACAGTCAGCTCCCCCCTCCCTCCTCACCCCTTCCATCACCATCTTTGTAAAAGGAACAGGTGGTGAGTTTACACCAGTAACAGTTAAGTACTTTACCGGTACAACGTTTCGCCCATGAATGGACCTTTTCCAAGTACGTAGCAAAAATGAGCCAACAGCATAAACAGTCATCCAGGGTGTAGGAGTCAGGTGTAGGAGTCAGGTGTTGTCAGGTGACCAAAAGCTCCAGCTGCGGGTCATTACATGACTAAGACCCGCGTCAGGAAACACTTGTCCTGTTTCCTGACAAATCTTACCTAACCTAACCTAACACATCATCTCCCATTTTAGAAAAAAAATGTAAATACAACATGAATATCTGAGTGGTTAGCACTAAGACCATACGAGACTTTACAAGGACCTCTGTACCATACACCGGACACCAGGACGCACTGGTTTACACCACTCACCGGAGAGGTTGCCATCGAGTATACACCGAGGAGACACCTCCAAGTTTGTCTGTTCCTTTACAGGAGCACGAATACGCCTGTAGAACAGATAGCATCAATAACGCCTATGTGCGCGCCACCGCAGCTTCCCCTTGATGGCGTGGAACAAAGCTTCTGTTCCAGGACAATGTTGAGGTTCACTGCTGATGTATGAAATCTACAATAAAACTTACAAATACCATCAGACAAAATCTTGCGATGTTCACAAACATTTATAATTTACATTTAGAACAATGGAAACCTGACTTGGTCCAGGCCTTTTGTTGTTGTTTTAGCAAATCTGGATACATCAAAAGTGTGTTGCTTCCCTATTCTATAAGAGAGTTACACAGTAGCAACAAAAGCTAACTATGTTATTGCCTGTCTTATTCCATCACACAGGATTGAGCTCAATGTGTTGAAATTTGTCAGCCTAAGCTGGGAGACTTCAGTAGTGTCAGCCTGAGCTGGGAGACTTCAGTAGTGTCAGCCTGAGCTGGGAGACTTCAGTAGTGTCAGCCTGAGTTGGGAGACTTCAGTAGTGTCAGCCTGATTTGGGAGACTTCAGTAGTGTCAGCCTGAGTTGGGAGACTTCAGTAGTGTCAGCCTGAGTTGGGAGACTTCAGTAGTGTCAGCCTGAGATGGGAGACTTCAGTAGTGTCAGCCTGAGATGGGAGACTTCAGTAGTGTCAGCCTGAGATGGGAGACTTCAGTAGTGTCAGCCTGAGTTGGGAGACTTCAGTAGTGTCAGCCTGAGTTGGGAGACTTCAGTAGTGTCAGCCTGAGTTGGGAGACTTCAGTAGTGTCAGCCTGAGTTGGGAGACTTCAGTAGTGTCAGCCTGAGTTGGGAGACTTCAGTAGTGTCAGCCTGATTTGAGAGACTTCAGTAGTGTCAGCCTGAGCTGGGAGACTTCAGTAGTGTCAGCCTGAGTTGGGAGACTTCAGTAGTATCAGCCTGAGTTGGGAGACTACAGTAGTGTCAGCCTGAGCTGGGAGACTTCAGTAGTGTCAGCCTGAGTTGGGACACTTCAGTAGTGTCAGCCTGAGTTGGGAGACTTCAGTAGTGTCAGCCTGAGTTGGGAGACTTCAGTAGTGTCATTCTGAGCTGGGACACTTCAGTAGTGTCAGCCTGAGCTGGGAGACTTCAGTAGTGTCAGCCTGAGATGGGAGACTTCAGTAGTGTCAGCCTGAGTTGGGAGACTTCAGTAGTGTCAGCCTGAGTTGGGAGACTTCAGTAGTGTCAGCCTGAGTTGGGAGACTTCAGTAGTGTCAGCCTGAGATGGGAGACTTCAGTAGTGTCAGCCTGAGATGGGAGACTTCAGTAGTGTCAGCCTGAGATGGGAGACTTCAGTAGTGTCAGCCTGAGATGGGAGACTTCAGTAGTGTCAGCCTGAGATGGGAGACTTCAGTAGTGTCAGCCTGAGTTGGGAGACTTCAGTAGTGTCATTCTGAGCTGGGAGACTTCAGTAGTGTCAGCCTGAGTTGGGAGACTTCAGTAGTGTCATTCTGAGCTGGGAGACTTCAGTAAGCTACGGAGACTTCGAAGGTTTCTCTTCAGCAGAGCTGGAGTTACTAATTCTTAGGAATCACCTTCTCTCAGGGTGGCCTATTCCGTACACAGGAGAAATGGAACTTTTATGAAGATATCTCCATTTCAAAGCGAAGGTAAGAGAAATTATACACAGGAGACAGGGGCCACATGCACCACCTCTCCTCAGCTAAACCTGACTCTTGCACCTCACTTCACACCTTAGCTGTTGTATCATATAGTTATTTACTAGAAATTTTTTCACCAAATTGTAAACTTTGCACCGCTAGACAACTTCACTGCTGCTAGCGTCTCTTCCTCCACCTCTTCATCTTGCATTAGAGGCCCACAACCTCCTCACCCCCCCCCATCTAATGCAAGATGCAAGACTCTTCAGTGTTCCCAGACACTCCCATGTCTCTCCACTTCCCCTCCTCGGGCAAACCCCTACAACCTCTCCCCCGTCAAGATCGCACAACAAATGATCAATGAAGCCTCAACACAGAATGCACAAATCCAAATGAGCATCGTACTCAACTATATCCATAAAACAAGTGCTAAAAATATGGGTTATTCAGGAGCATTGTAAACAGGAGAGTTGCAAAATTAAAGCAAAAGAGGAGAAACTCGAAAGATTGATGAGAGATTTCCTGAGGGATATCACATAATATGCAGGGAGAAGAGAGTGAGCAGGAAAGAATGACAATACTCATTAACAATTCAATGGGGTTCTGAGACCATCACCCTTCTATTCACTAGAGACTTGTAGACATGTAGCAGGAATTAAGACAAAATAATAAAAAGAGGAGCAAAATATAGCAGTGATATAAATAATGGAAACAGCGGCACAAAGAGCAATGAGAACAAGGGGCAAAAATAATTATGCATGATTTTTAACGGCAAGAAAATGGACATGAATAGGAAATTTCACACGCAACGTGTAGACGCCACAAGGAAGGGAAGGATGAACCAGCAAGTCTAGATGTGGTCTTCATCCTCAGTCAGTTAAAAAACAAGTAAAATAGGGGGCTATCCCGGCCCCAGGGAGAGAGCAATCTCTGCTTAAAGAAAGGGGAGCTCTAAAGGAAAGGGTTGTTAATGTTTCTGGCAAAGGGTTGCCAATATTTAAGGAAAAGGGTTTCTCTATTCGGTATTTTGGGTTGCATTGTTTAAGGTAAATGGGCGTTTATGTTCAAGAGGAACACCTATGTTTAACGGAAAAGAACACCTATGTTTAAGGGAGATGAACACCTATATTTAATGGAGAGGAACACCTTTGTTTAAGGGGGAGGAACACCTATGTTTAAGGGAGAGGAACACTTATGTTTAAGGGAGATGAACACTTATGTTTAAGGGAGATGAACACTTATGTTTAAGGGAGGTGAACACCTATATTTAATGGAGAGGAACACCTAATGTAAGGGAGAGAGGAACACCTATGTTTAAGGGAGAGGAACACCTATGTTTAAGGGAGAGGAACACCTGTTTCAACGATATGGCTGAGTGACCTCCTCTTGACCCAAGGCAAAACCTGTCCTGGTGAACCCGTCTGACCTTAAGCGCCCCCAGACAGGTGCCAATAGTCTTCACATTACTGCCCCTGTCTGATTTCCTTTGTGCCTGTCTTGTTACTATGTTTGGTGCTCGTGCGACTAGAACACTGCCGGAGGAACTAAATACCAACGGTGCTTAGTCTACATGTGACGAAAATGAACCATTGTATCTACATATGCACACTGCAGTTACCTGTGTAGGTGCAAGAATAAGACTTAGGCTTGTGGTGTACTCTTATGTAATAAGAGTACACCATCAGACGCTGGGGTTAAGTGTTGCAGCATCTCTTCTACACTGCTACTGGCTAAGCTTAAAAACTACAGCTTCTGGCTTTTCCTCTTACACTGGCGCCAGGAAATCATCATTGCCTATTTATTTGCACCCCTTTTGTGAACTAATATGTAGGTATTATCATTTCTACCTTCTCCTGTTCTTCCTCCTCCCCCTCATACTATTATTGTTCTTACTACTACAGTCTAGTCGTCCATAAAGGACTCTTAAGCCTTACAATATAATTCATGTTCCTCAATTCTGGAATCCTGTTTGTTTCGTCTCTAAACTTTAAATATTATAATCGTTTTAAAATGTTAATGTTATGCCTGGGCTGGTAATTATAATTGTAGAGTAACTGGTTAAACAAAATTGTGCTTATCATATTTTGTTTGTGAGGGTCGAGTCGTAGCGGCTGGCCTCGTCTCGAGTCGTAGCGGCTGGCCTCGTCTCGAGTCGTAGCGGCTGGCCTCGTCTCGAGTCGTAGTGGCTGTCCTCGTCTCGCAGCAACAGTACTAATGACCGGGTTTATTCAGCTTGCTGCTCTTTATGGCGCTATTATACCCACCCTCTATCCCGAGACAAGGGAAAAAAAATACTAGTAACGTCTATGCAACTCACTTTCATCTTTATATACTATCTGTGCTTCCTGGCTCCTCGGATCTCAAACTAACTGGCTGCCCCTCTCCTCTAGCTCCATTCTCCCTCCCCTCAGTATTTCGTATGTTACTATCATGTACCTCCCTGCCCCTCTGTTCCAGACAGGGCAAGGGTAATGTACACAGTGCTAGAGAAGAGGACAAGAAAAGGGCGATGCATCTAAAAACAGCACAGAATCTCAGCGCATCGTTATTTCAGATATGGAAGGTCGGGATTTCTTGTCTGGCCTGTCTGACAGGATAGAAAGAGATGGATGGATTGGGTAATCAAATTCTGCAAGAACGCTTCAGATAAGGCGTCACCCAAGTTACTTAGGAAGCTGGAGAAACAAGGAGCAGTAACAGCTTCATTACAAAGGACAAGATAATAAGTAAACAGTTATAAGAGACGAGGTATCAGGATGGAGGATGCTACTACTGGAGTGTCACAATGATCAGTGTTGGGGAAGCGAAGACAGTGCCATCTAGGGGAGGAAATGAACTAAATAAACTAATACTTTGAACGTGAGCGTTTAAGCTCACATTAGTGGCACATCAACGTGGGCTAAACTTGCAAACATAAATATGCTTTTAAGGATTCATTCATACTTTCAGGGCACACCACCAATTCATACGCGTGACTTATTCACGAGTATGCAACACCTGTGCGAAACCCTCAGCCAGTAAGACACAAGAGAAGCTCAAGACCGAAGGAGCCTCCAGACAGATGCCTGAAAACGAGTTATTAAATACTTTATTTAGGTCATGACATGACTCGCAAGGTCATTGCCAGGGATGCAACAAGAGCAAGAGCACACACACACACACACACACACACACACACACACACACACACACAAGCTGAAGACTCAGATGAGTCAAAGGGATGTTAGGAAGCACTTCTTCAGCCACAGAGTAGTCAGGAAGTGGAATGGACTAGAGAAAGATATAGTGGAGGCAGGAACCATACATAGTTTTAAGACAAGGTATGATAAAGCTCATGGAGCAGGGAGAGCAGAGACCCAGTAGCAGACAGCGAAGAGGCGGGGCCAGGAGCTGAGTCTCGACCCCTGCAACCACAATTAGGTGAGTACAATTAGGTGAGTACACACACATACACACACAAACACACACACACACACACACACACACACATACACACACACATACACACACACACACACACATACACACACACACACATACACACACACACACACATACACACACACACACACACATACACACACACATACACACACACACACACAAACACACACACACACACACACAAACACACACACACACACAAACACACACACACACACACAAACACACACACACAAACACACACACACAAACACACACACACACAAACACACACACACACACACACAAACACACACACACACACAAACACACACACACACACACACAAACACACACACACACACACACACACACACACACAAACACACACACACACACACAAACACACACACACACACACACACAAACACACACACACACACACACACAAACACACACACACACACACACACAAACACACACACACACACACAAACACACACAACACACACACACACAACACACACACACACACACACACACACACACACACACACACACACACACACACACACAAGCTGAAGACTCAGATGAGTCAAAGGGATGTTAGGAAGCACTTCTTCAGCCACAGAGTAGTCAGGAAGTGGAATGGACTAGAGAAAGATATAGTGGAGGCAGGAACCATACATAGTTTTAAGACAAGGTATGATAAAGCTCATGGAGCAGGGAGAGCAGAGACCCAGTAGCAGACAGCGAAGAGGCGGGGCCAGGAGCTGAGACTCGACCCCTGCAACCACAATTAGGTGAGTACAATTAGGTGAGTACACACACACACACACACACACCCACACACACAGACACACACCTCTTCATATACATGCATTTCTATTTATATTCATGCTGCAGCAATTTCAATAAACATTGGCAGAGGTGTCTCCCAGGAGTCATAGCCTGGAGGTGGAGATGAGGAGGAGGAGGAGGGGGGAGGATTACGGAGAGAAAAGGATAGAAGAGTTAGGTGGGTGGGGAGAAGAAAAACAGGGGAAAGATTTGGAAATGGGGAGGGGACAGAGAAAGGAGAAGTTTCTGGGATAGGAAGAGCAGAGAGAGAGAGAGAGAGAGAGAGAGAGAGAGAGAGAGAGAGAGAGAGAGAGAGAGAGAGAGAGAGAGAGAGAGAGAGAGAATAGAGCAGAGGAGCGTTTAGAGAGGCTTGAGGAAGGGGAAGGTGTAAGAAGGTTAAAAGGAGAGGAAGGGATGAGAGGAAGGACATAAAAAATATGACTTAGAAAGTATTACACTGTATTACCTCGTATTATGTTGTAACACTTATGTATTACATTGTATTATGTTGTAACACTTGTGGATTATGTTGTATTATGTTGTAACACTTATATATTATCTTGTATTATGTTGTAACACTTATGTATTACATTGTATTATGTTGTAACACTTGTGGATTATGTTGTATTATGTTGTAACACTTATATATTATCTTGTATTATGTTGTAACACTTGAGTATTACATTGTAATATGATGTAACACTTGTGTATTATGTTGTATTGTGTTGTAACACTTGTGTATTATGTTGTAACACTTGTGTATTATGTTGTAACACTTATGTGCAGCTTTAAACGGAAAATCATGGAGTGAGGACAACAACAGAGCAGAGCCAATGACAACACATCCCAATATCAGTGTTAAAAACAGACGCAATCTTTGAATTCAGCATCAGACAACACATAACAACACCTCACCTTAGTTCTGTACATCAGGTGGCTGTACAAGCACCTCGCCTCAACTCTGATGTAGGTTAGTGTTAGGTAAGGTTCGTTAGGAAACAGGACAAGTGTTTCCTGACGCGGGTCTTAGATGATGACCCGCCGTTGGGGGCTTTTGGTCATCTTATCGAGGCCTTCCGCTGGCTAGCTGATTTTTTTTTTTTCCAAAGAGACTCTGCATCGCAAGATCCCTTATTTCGGTGCATTTTCTTGGCAAAAACTGTGAGAGAAGAGCTGTTGGATTTTTTTTGAGAGAGAGACCATTGAAGCAGTCCATTGGAGTAATTACTGAAGGAAGACTAATTGCTTTGCTTGTTCGACCTCACTATTATGAGGGAAAGTAAAAAGAAAGTTTAGAAAGAACTGCCTGGAGAAGTCGTACAGTTGATGGTGGTGATGATGGTGACTATTAGGATGATGATAATGATGGTTATGAGGATTATAATGATGATTTTGAATGAATGATGATAATGATAATGAATGATAATGATGAGAGAGGACAGGAAAACACACACACACACTGTACACTAGGTGAGTACACACACACACACACACACACAAACAAGGAACTAGGTTCTCTGGAACGAGTATCGCATCACCCTGGGGGACGCACCAGCACCAGTCGCAAGTAACAGTAACTCCAGCGCAGCTGGAACAAAACCTCTGAAGCTCCCGTAGCTAACGAACTTTTAACAGAATACTTGACGAAGTCTCCCAGCTCAGGCTGACACTACTGAAGTCTCCCAGCTCAGGCTGACACTACTGAAGTCTCCCAGCTCAGGCTGACACTACTGAAGTCTCCCAGCTCAGGCTGACACTACTGAAGTCTCCCAGCTCAGGCTGACACTACTGAAGTCTCCCAGCTCAGGCTGACACTACTGAAGTCTCCCAGCTCAGGCTGACAGATTTCAACACTGTGTAACCCATCCTGGGTGATGGAATATAACAGAGAGAGAGAGAGAGAGAGTTAGCTTTTGTTCCCACTGTGTAACTATCATACAGAGAAGGATACCAACACACTGATCTAAAGCCAAGTCAACAGTGTACACGTGTTCACAATAAACTTAATGGAAATCTTTTCTTCATATCAAGAAGTATAAATAACTTAAGACGTTAGGTTATTCTTCAACCTGATGCTTTTTTGATAAAGCCTCATTTAGATTATGCTTCTCAATTCTGGTCTTGTTACACAATGGCTATAAATGCGCTGGAAAAAATTGCAGACAAGAAGGACGAAGTTACTGAACCACTTGTGCATTACTTGTGCAACACTTGTGCAACACTTGTGCAATATTTGTACGACACTAGTGCAATACTTGTGCAATACTTGTTTCTTTGTTGTGGAAATCTTTGCCAACCAGTGACTTTATCAGTCCAATGCAGAGAATTATTGTTATTATTATAATCAAGGGGAAGAGCTAAACCCGTAGGATTATTCAGCGCCTGTGGGGGGGGGGTGATGTGGAAGGTATTCAGACTTAATTCAGGGACCAATGCAGAGAAAACGGTGGATAATTTGTAGAGGAAGATTGAGGCAATAAGAGATGTGGTTTTGTCCATCGACCTTCATAAAGGTACAGCACATGCACGGGAAGGGTCTGTATACTGGACACAGATGAGGCAAAGCAGTTGGAGGCAGCATCACAGGTGGGCAGAATCCCCTTTTGGAAGTAGGTCAGGCCAGTGTGTTATACTCACAGAGCTCTTTGTTTTAGAGAGCTGTACCTGAGAGCGGTGACCTCCAGCCTTGATCCACACTCTCAATTACTCACGAGGGTTTGTTGAAATACTGAAGCCGCCAATTTGTAATTAGCTGTGTGCTGCTACAGAAACAAGACGCCTGTTGATGGCGCTTCTGCTGTTAATTTATGGCGCAGGTCTGTGAAATTCAGCAGTAACTGGAGATACACTTCCTTTGATCAAGGCGGATTTCCTTCTTGTACCTCCTAGGTGTTGTAGATAATATTACGTAAGTGTCTAATTTATCTCCTAGGTGTTGTACTGCCCCTAAGGATTTAGCACTTCCCAGTAAATAATATTTCTGATACTGCAGCCGTCTGCCATATTGACTCTGTGTGGTTTAATTAGCATTGTCATGGGGAAAGCACTAAACCAGTGAGGTTCATACGGCGCCTAGGGAAGGGGAGGCGGTAGCTCAGATTCCTTAGATCAAGAGCTTTTCTTGTTCTCCCTTCTGTAGTATTTATATAATATTGTAATATAGGAAATAAAACCTGAACGTTTTCATGTGCTTACACACATCTTCAGAGGAATAGGAAGAGGCAAGAATAGTAAATTTTAAATGTTAAACACCGAGGTGACACCTCACTCAGAGGTGACAACACCTCACTCAGAGGTGACAACACCTCACGAAAACCTGTCTCACGCATACATTTGTTCAATATTAAGTTAAATTGTTCATCTGACAAAGAACACACACACTGTATTTTTCTGAAATATAAACATATATATATATATATATATATATATATATATATATATATATATATATATATATATATATATATATATATATATATATATATATACATTATATATATACATATATTATATATATATTATATATAATTATATATATATATATATATTTTATATATATATATATATATATATATATATATATATATATATATATATATATATATATATATATATATATACACATTAAGGAAGTGGAACAGAATTCTTCCTCCATAAGCCATGTGTGTCGTAGGAGGCGACTAAAATGCCAGAAGCAAGGGGCTAGTAACCCCTTCACCTGTATACATTACTAAAGTTAAAAAGAGAAACTTTTGTTTTTCTCTTTGGGCCACCCTGCCTCGGTGGGCCACCCTGCCTCGGTGGGCCACTCCGCCTCGGTGGGCCACCCCGCCTCGGTGGGCCACCCTGCCTCGGTGGGCCACCGCGCCTCGGTGGGCCACCCCGCCTCGGTGGGAAGCGGCCGATTTGTTGAAAATTTCCCCTCAAGGGAGGTTCCTTGACGTTGGTGAGGGGCTCTTGATCTAGGGAATTGGATCTGTGCTCCAGTTTCCTGAATTAAGCCTGAATGCCTTCCACATATCCCCCCCCCACAGGCGCTGCATAATCCTACGGGTTTAGCGCTCCCCCTTGATTATTATAATAATAATAATTCCACTAATTTCTCATTTCTACAATTCAAAATGTGGAATATACTTACAGGATTTTAATTTATATAAACTTAGTTTCGTAAATATTTTTATAAAAATAAATCTTACCTTTTGTCAGTTTAATGTAAAATCTTATGTTTTGTTAAGGCGTGGGTACGACAACTCTGATAAATATTGAGACACTCGGTATTTAATAAAGACAGAATCAGTATCAAGACACCATATCACATGGCTGATTCAAGTGATTCAGACATGTGATACGAAGTAACTCTTTTTAAATAGTTGGTGTCATATTTATCGCCACGTTGATATTGCATTATGAGGAGAGGCATTTATTCCAGTAGTGGTCCAATATGTTGGGTTATATTTTTAAGTTTTTCGCCACTAATATGCCAGAGTATATTAAAACAAGTCAGTAGAGAAGTTTTTCAAGACTACAAACACTTGCTGGCGATGACTGTGTTTATATCCAGGTTACTTTGTTTACCTTAACTTATTATATTGGATCACACAAGTTACAGGTGTGTTAGCAGCCGCAGCCGCAGCCGCAGCCATATGCACCGTGCTAAATATATTAAATATTCCTAGGTGTGTGACGGTACTCCATCTATCTGACCTTCACGCATAACATTGAGGCAGAGACTAACTCAGTTACATTAAGCAAAGTGTTAAAGTGAACCTCATTCCCAGAGATTATACACTCAGGTAAACTTAAAAACGAATTACTAAGAGCACTTGTTTTTATTACCCTGTGTATACATCTGACGTTATTACCCTATGTATACATCTGACGTTATTACCCTATGTATACATCTGACGTTATTACCCTGTGTATAAATATAAATTTAAAGTCCCCAGTTTTATAGATTTTAATGATTTTTTGTCATAGTCAATTTAAAATTACGATAAAATTTCATCTAGTTTTTTCGGTTAAATATGAAAAAAAATATAATTAAAATCTACAAAACTGGGGAGTTTTACTTTAAACTTATCCCTTTTTTTTTTTATTAAGAAAAAAACGTATTCACCGTCACTTATGCAGCAGCTGTCTTGTGAGAAATGCGCTGGACATCCCAAATCCAAACGACACTCCGAACTACACCCACCATCCCTGTCTCTCCTTCAGGGTGCACACACGTACACACACACACACCCACACACACACACACACACACACACGCACACACACACAAACACACACACACACACACCACTAGAGGACAGGAGAGATAGGGGGGATATGATAACGACATATAAAATACTGAGAGGAATCGACAAGGTGGACAGAGACAGAATGTTCCAGAGATGGGACACAGCAACAAGGGGACACAGTTGGAAGTTGAAGACTCAGATGAACCACTGGGATGTTAGGAAGTATTTCTTCAGTCACAGAGTCGTCAGGAAGTGGAATAATCTGGGAAGTGATATGGTGGAGGCAGGATCCATACATAGTTTTAAGAAGAGGTATGATAAAGCTCATGGAGCAGGAAGAGTGACCTAGTAGCGGCCAGTGAAGAGGCGGGACCAGGAACTGTGACTCGACCCCTGCAACCACAACTAGGTGAGTACACACACACACACACAGTCCTTTCTACCTTCAGAACTAAGACCTGACTAACAGCTTTTCCCGGAATTCCTTCATAGATGCCGCCACGCTCACTCTCCAACACCCTCGCAATTACTGAGGCAGCTTGTGTCTTCAAGATGATTGTCTTGATGCTTGATAGTATCTGCATGCTAATACTCACACACACGCACCCCTCTCCCCCCCCACAGTATTACAGCGTATTTATGTGAATGGGTAAACGTGCGTGTTGGTCATTCAGCGCATGCTGGTGGTGGAGGCTCGAACCTCCGTCTGGTAATCTGGAGACAGACACGCTTGCGAGGTGTGGTTCGATCCCAGGTAGGGGTGGAAACGTTATGACGTGTTTCCTTAAGACACCTGCTGTCCATGTTCACCTAGCAGTTAAATAGGCACCTAGGTGTTAGTCGACTGGTGTGGGTCGCGTCCTGGGGACAAAATTGACCTAATTTGAGGTGCATAACATATATCAGTATGTCATTGATGCTAGCTAGGCCTGTATACATTGTATATGTACTTGTAGAAATAAAGGTTATTATTATTATTATTATTATTATTATTATTATTATTATTATTATTATTATTATTATTATGTATTTTCCTAATTTTTTTACTCGCTCCTACACAAATATGTGCACTGACAACTGCTCTTCTACACATCTTAGTGGCTTAACACTCGAATGCGCACACGGGCGTATGCGCACGCACACACGGGCGTATGCGCACGCACACACGGGCGTATGCTCACGCACACACGGGCGTATGCGCACGCACACACGAAAGTACTGCCTTCAGGGAAATTAAAAGACGCTGCTCGTCTCATACGTCCGAAGTATTAGACTAAGTAGCGCCAGCATTGAACCTTTCTCTGGTGCAACACTTTCAGAAGCTAGAGAAAGGCAAGAGGATTTACCTTCGAGGAGCCATTCAGTGACCTGAACATAACTTAGTAGAAAGAACTCAAGAGAGAGAGAAGAGAGAGAGAGAGAGAGAGAGAGAGAGAGAGAGAGAGAGAGAGAGAGAGAGAAGGATACTCTGAGGAAATAGATCCCCTGTAGTGGCTTCTGGGGGGTCACGCCCCCCCATTCCCTGGAGGGCCCGGTCCTAGACCAGGCCTCCTGGTTGTTGGCCCGCAGCCCTTGGTCCAACGTATGCACCACAGCCAGGCTGATCAGGAAATGACCTCAGGAACTTACCAAATTCCCTCTTGAGGACATCTAGTGGTTTGTTGGTTATTCCCTTTATGATTAAAGTGAGGGAGTCGAGTCTTGAGCCCTTTACACTTATTGGGTTGAAGCTACCGCTTCTAACTTTAATATGGAGAGAATTCGGACCAATCCACAGTCTTCCAGGTGTAGATTATGATGTATCTTTCTTATATACGTTCTGAGGAGTACAGTACGAGGGACTTAACCCGCTCCCAGTAATATAGGTGCTTGACTGACTGTATACGAGCTCTGAAGGTTCTCTGCACATTCTTCAGTTCTATAATGTCGCCTGCTTTCAAGAAGGCTGTTAGTACACATAAATACTCCAGGCTAGAGAGAACGAGTGACTTGAAGATTATCGTCTTTGGGTTGGCATCTCTTGTTTTGAAAGTTCTAGTTATCCAGATCATTATTTTCTTTGCATTTACGAAAACAATGTTGTTGTGGTCCTTGAATGCGAGATCTTACATTATTACTCTCAGGTCTCTCTCATTAAACTTTCACTCTACTGAGTGATTTGAATTTGTCTTAAACTTCAATCTCGTTTCTATTTCTTCAATCCTTCCATAACGTAGCTGAAATTTGTCCTCAATGAACATCATAATGTTGTGGATGCCATAATGAATGTGGATGCCACACTCATTCTACCATCGTTTGCAAAGGTTAATACAGTGTTGTAGTTTGTTCCTATCTATCTCATATATGAGAATGGGAAAGAAGTGAGGCAAGTGCAGTGCCTTGGGGGACACAACTCTTCACTGTAGCAGCTCCTGATTTCACTGTTTACCATTATTCTTCGGATTTCACTTGTTGGGAAGTTAAGTATCATCTTTCCACCTTTACAGTTCATTCCTCAATTACCCCTATGGTTACACTTATCAAAGGCTTTTGCATAGTGTATATGATATCTGTATCTTGTCTTGCACTGTATTCAAGATCATGTTATAAGTGATCCAGCAACTGCAAGGCAACAGCAACCTGTTCTGAACCACTGTTGACCTCGGGTGTACATTTGCTTCGATTCCATGTGATTTGGTAATTTTGGCTCTTAAAACCCTTTCAAGAATCTTGATAATGTGGGATATTAGGGTTATGATCTATAGTGTTTTGCAGTTGCACTACTGCCACCTTTATGGAGTGTGGTAATATCAGAGGTTTTTAATGACTGTGGGATAATCTGGTGTCCAGGTTTTTTTCTCCATGGAGTATATAAGGAACGTTATAAAGGCTTCTTACAGTTGTTGATGGAAATGGAGTTGCACGAGTCTGGACCTGGGGCGGAATGCATGCGTATGCAATCATTGGCTTCTTGGAAGTCTGTAGCGTTGTGTCTCGTTTATGAAAAACCTTATTTGTTTAGGTTGATTAATGCCTCACTGAACACTGATTTGTATTGTGACTTCGCTCATTTCTTTGTTGTCGGTGTTATGTTTTATCTTTAAAGTCATGTTACTAGATGTTTTTTTCCCTGAATTTTGCGTACGAGAAGAATTTTGGACTTCTCACAATTTCACTTTTGGCTTTTATCTCTCTCTCTCTCTCTCTCTCTCTCTCTCTCTCTCTCTCTCTCTCTCTCTCTCTCTCTCTCTCTCTCTCTCTCTCTCCCCCAGACTCTGATATATTCAGTTTGAGTTCATTTCCTTCTTCGGAAAGTCTGCTTTTGTTTGGGTAGTTTTGTTATCCTTCGTTTTCGCGTATAGAGGGCGCGCCTCTCCCCTTCAGGTTACACCTTCTTCCTGGAGTCTACTTTTAGTACCGTTGAGATCATCCTGGTTTAAGTTACGATATATTACCTCCAAGTTAATATTCTTGATTATAAACTGAGTGTGTCTTGCTGTGCAGGAGCAGTGTGTCTGCATGTCTGAACTTCTGTTAGGTTGTGGTCTGACTTTACCGTCTTATACACGATTATTTTCCTTAGCAGGTCTTCATTATTTGTGAATATAAGGTCAAGATTACTTTCTAGTTTGATCGGTTACGCCCTTTGTTGGTCAAAGTCTCAGTAGTTTAGTTGAATGAGACTCTTCATCTGAACTCTTGTCTGGGTCTTTACTACCTTTTTTTTTAATTTTAGTTGTCTTAAATGGAAGTCACAAAGCAATAGGTTATTTGGGTTCTCGAGTTTCAATAAATCGTTTCTTGAACTGCTGGAAACCTGCATCTGCCAGTTTATATACAAGTTCCTCTACATTCTGATTTTCAGTTTCAACCACCAGATCTTCGACTACATCTTTGAGCGATTCTTTAACATAGAGATTATATCAACCCACTTAATTGGCTGCTTTTCTGGTCACATCTAAACAGGTTGAACCCAGCAATACATATTTCACTGTCAAAGGAATTTTTTTTTAAGGTGGGTCTCTGATAAAAGTGGCAAATATACTGCATTTGACTCGATCGGGAGACCACTGATGCACGGAATTTTGTTGTTAGTTGGTTTAATACCCTGAATGCTTGCAAAGGCAAATGTTGTAATATTGTTTATTGATAGTGGACACGCGAGGAATGCCAGCTGGTGAGGCAAGTTATACATACTTGAATTCATTCTTACCTTACTTGCTCATCATAGAGGAAGCTAAAGACTTCCACGGTACTGCATATCTATCTATCTCCCCCTCACACACACACACACACACATACACATACATACACACACGTACAAATACATACACACACGTACACACTCACACGATACGAAAAGCTCATGGAGCAGGGAGAGAGTGGACCTAGTAGCGACCAGCGAGGAGGCGGGGCCAGGAGCTGTGATTTGTCCCCTGCAGCCACAAGCAGGTGAGTACAAATAGGTGAGTACAAACACACAGAGGGCAAAGAAGACCGCAGACAGAGTACAGTCTAGGGGCCAGAGACTACAAACCTCGCTCAAGGAAAAGGATCTTGGGGTGAGTATAACACCGAGCACATCTGAGACGCACATCAACCAAAAAACTGCTGCAGCATATGGGCAAACCTAAGAATAGCATTCCAACATCTCATTAAGGAATCGTTCAGGACCCTGTACACCGTGTACGTCAGGCACATTGGAGTATGCAGCACCAGTTTGGAACCCACACCTAGCCAAGCACGTATGGAAATTAGAGAAAGTGCAAAGGTTTGCAACAAGACTAGTCCCGGAGCTAAGGGGTATGTCCTACGAGGAGAGGTTAATGGAAATCGAACTGACGACACTGGAGGACAGGAAAGATAGGGGGGATATGATAACAAAATATAAAATACTGAGAGGAATCGACAAGGTAGACAGATACAGGATGTTCCAGAGATGGGACACAGCAACAAGGGGTCACAGTTGGAAGTTGAAGACTCAGATGAATCACAGGGATGTTAGGAAGTATTTCTTCAGCCACAGAGTTGTCAGGAAGTGGAATAGTCTGGGAAGTGATGTAGTGAAGGCAGGATCCATACATAGCTTTAAGAAGACGTATGATAAAACTCGGGGAGCAGAAAGAGTGACCTAGTAGCGGCCAGTGAAGAGGCGGGGCCAGGAGCTGTGACACGACCCCTGCAACCACAACTAGGTGAGTACACAGAGGCCAGACAGTACTTCTCCCTCGACCACGACCAACCCTGTCCTCCAGGACCAGCTCACCACACCTATACCCCCTTCACCAGCCACCACCCAGTCTAGCTCGCCCCTTCACCCCCACCCAAGAAACCACCCCACTATTACACCCTCCTCATCTCCCATCCGTCCTCTCCCCAAGCCATTCCTCCCCCCCTCTGCCCTCCCACGAGGAGTACCTCATCTGATACAATTAGCCCACCTGTTCCTTTCACACAAGTACTACCTTTACATCTGTATTCTTAACAGCTGTACCATTTACACCTGTGTCCCTCAATCCTGTATCCCCCCTCTCACACATGTATCCATTACACCTGTGCCCCTTCATCTGTGCTCACTGCACCTGTGTCTGACACCTGTGCCTGGCACCTGTGCCTGACACCTGTGCCTGGCACCTGTGCCTGACACCTGTGCCTGGCACCTGTGCCTGACACCTGTGCCTGGCACCTTAGAGATGAAGGCCAGCAGTCACAAGTGGCATCCATGACACCGAGACAATGGCTCTGCCTTTGTTGACCACCTTTTAGAAATTGCCATTTTGGTGAGTAATGCAACTTTAATGCCACGTGGTCAAAATATACCCCCTCCCCCCTCCAACGACCACCACCGCCACTACCATCCCCATCACCACCACCTCCCCCACCATCACTGCTACCACCACTACTATCCCCACCACCACAACCTCCCCCACCATCACTGCTACCACCACTACCATCCCCACCACCACAACCTCCCCCACCATCACTGCTACCACCACTACCATCCCCATCACCACCACCTCCCCCACCATCACTGCGACCACCAGCACCACAACCATCCCCACCACTACCCCCACCACCACCGCCACCACCACTGCTACCACCACCACTACTACTATCTCCACCACCACCACTCCATCACCACCCCCATCAACACCACCACCACCACCCCATCATAACCCCCATCACCACCACCACCCAGCCACAACACCCGCCCCACCATTCCTAAATCACCCCTCCCACTCACCATTCCACCCACCACCCCACCCACCTCATGGGGTGGGGTGAGTCATTCTGACCTTAATTTACTTTCTGGAACAACGAGAAGAGTGCAAAAAATAAGTGTATATATATATATATATATATACGTACAAACATTGTCTCTACGTCCACAGCAGGACTCGAACCTGCAGACTCTGTATCAGAGTAACCAGTACTTTACCACGGAGCTAGACTCCAGAATAAGTATGGGCGCCTAGCAAGGGCTAGACGATGTTTCCCCAGACACCTGGGCACCAAGGTTGTTTCCAAAGTTATTTAATCAAATCCTGCCACATGCATTGGACAACGACAGAGATTTGAAATGCTTAACAATTCGCCTGTTTGCGAATTGTTAAGCATTTCAACCTTATGCTTCATCAGATTAAAACCTGACTGCTTTCCACTTCCCAGATGTATTAGACTTACGGCTTTAACGCTCTCCATATCCTCTATATAAATATGTTAAGACAAAAATTAATTATCAATATATATATATATATATATATATATATATATATATATATATATATATATATATATATATATATAATATATATATATATATATATATATATATATATATATATATATATATATATATGTCGTGCCGATTAGGTAAAACTTGCTATTTTGGATTAAATAGCAACGCTCACCTTGCCATATAAGACAAGTGAAAATTTGTGTATGCAATAATTTCGCCAAAATCATTCTGAACCTAACGAAAAATATATATTTCATTGTGTTTGTTTATTATTAAATTAATGTTAACGTATCTAAAATATATTTAGTTGGGTTAGGCTAAATTAAATTGCGCTTGTTGTAATAAGGTTAGGTAGGTTTTCAAAGTTTCTCTTGGTACAAAATTATAAATTCTTACATTAACATAAATGAAAAAAATATATCTTTAAACTATTAAGAGAAATTTTTAGAAAGGACTTAATTTTAAATGAGTTCTTGCTAATTGACCAGTTTTACCTAATCGGCACGACATATATATACATGTCGTGCCGATTAGGTAAAACTTGCGATTTTGGCTTAAATAGCAACGCTCACCTTGCCATATAAGACAAGCGAAAATTTGTGTATGCAATAATTTCGCAAAAATCATTCTGAACCTAAAGAAAAAAATATATTTCATTGTGTTTGTTTATTATTAAATTATTGGTAACGTATCTAAAATATATTTAGTTGGGTTAGGCTAAATTAAATTGCGCTTGTTGTAATAAGGTTAGGTAGGTTTTCAAAGTTTCTCTTGGTACAAAATTAATAATTTTTGCATTATCATAAATGAAAAAAATATATCTTTAAACGTATAAGAGAAAATTTTAGAAAGGACCTAATTTTAAATGAGTTCTTGCTAATTGACCAGTTTTACCTAATCTCTCCTACGAGGAGAGGTTAAGGGAAATCGACCTGACGACACTGGAGAACAGGAGAGATAGGGGGAATATGATAACGACATGTAAAATACTTTGAGGAATTGACAAGGTGGACAGAGACAGGATGTTCCAGAGATGGGACACAGCAACATGGGGTCACAGTTGGAAGTTGAAGACTCAGATGAATCACAGGGATGTTAGGAAGTATTTCTTCAATCATAGAGTTGTCAGAAAGTGGAATAGTCTGGGAAGTGATGTAGTGGAGGCAGGATTCATACATAGATTTAAGAAGAGGTATGATAAAGCTCATGAAACAGGAAAAGTGACCTTGTAGAAACCAGTGAAGAGGCCTGGCCAGGAGCTGTGACTCGATCCCTGCAACCACAACTAGATGAGTACACACACACACAACACACACACACACACACACTGGAAGCTGAAGACTCAGATGAGTCAAAGGGATGTTAGGAAGCACTTCTTCAGCCATAGAGTAGTTAGGAAGTGGAATAGTCTAGAGAACGATATAGTGGAGGCGGGAACGATACATAGTTTTAAAACAAGGTATGATAAAGATCATGGAGCAGGGAGAGCAGAGACCCAGTAGCGGACAGCGAAGAGGCGGGGCCAGGAGCTGAGTCTCGACCCCTGCAACCACAATTAGGTGAGTACAATTAGGTGAGTACACACACACACAGAAAGAGCCCCTGGTTTACCCAAAGGTGCAGGGAGGCAAAGACTCAGAGTATCAGAGAATGGAAACGGTACAGAAGGCAAAGAACCCAAGTAAACAAAGAGATTAGTAGAAGAGCTAGAAACGAGTATGCACAAGTACGGAGGGAGGCCCAGAAACAGTACGAAAACGACATAGCATCGAAAGTTAAGTCCGACCCGAAACTGATGTTCAGTCACATCAGAAGGAAGACAACAGTCAAGGACCAGGTGATAAGGCTGAGGAGAGAAGATGGGGAACTCACAAGTAATGATCAAGAGGTATGTGAGGAGCTCAACTTGAGGTTTAAGGAAGTATTCACAATGGAGGAAGGAAGGCAGCTGGGTAGACAGGACATGGTTCGTCACCAACAAGGGATGTACCAAGTGCTAGAGGGGGATACACACAACTGAGGAGGAAGTGAAGCAGTTACTCAGTGACCTCGATACCTCAAAGGCGATGGGTCCGGACAATATCTCCCCGTGGGTTCTTCGGGAAGGAGCTGAGGTACTGAGTGGGCCACTTACCATAATATTCAACACATCCCTTGAAACTGGGCAGCTACCTGAGGTATGGAAGAAGGCCAACGTAGTCCCCATTTTTAAAAAAGGAGACAGAAAAGAGGCACTAAACTATAGACCGGTGTCACTTACATGTATAGTGTGCAAAGTCCTGGAGAAAATCATCAGGAAAAGAATGGTGGAGCACCTCGAGCTGAACAGGATAATAAACACCAGACAGCACGGATTCCGGGAAGGCAAATCCTGTGTAACAAACCTCCTAGAGTTCTATGATAAAGTAACAGAGGTAAGGCAGGAGAGAGAAGGGTGGGTTGATTGCATTTTCCTGGACTGCAGGAAGGCCTTCGACACAGTTCCTCACATGAGATTAGTAAAGAAGTTGGAAGAACAAGCAGGTATAACAGGAAGGGCACTGGAATGGATCAGGAATACCTCAAAGGAGGCAACAACGGGTCATGATGCGTGGTGAGGTATCACAGTGGGCGCCTGTGACGAGCGGTGTACCGCAGGGGTCAGTCCTAGGACCAGTATTATTCCTGGTATATGTAAATGACATGACGGACGGGATAGACTCAGAAGTGTCTCTATTCGCGGATGATGTGAAAATAATGAGGAGAATCACATCGGAAGAGGACCAGGCAGGGCTGCAACAGACCTGGACAAGCTCGACATCTGGTCTAGCAGTTGGCTTCTCGAATTCAATCCCTCCAAATGCAAAGTCATGAGGATCGGAGAAGGGCAAAGAAGACCGCTGACAGAGTACAAGCTAGGCGGACAAAGGCTACAAACCTCGGCAAAGGAGAAAGACCTTGGAGTGAGTATAACGCCAAGCACGACTCCGGAGGCACACATCAACCAGATAACTGCGGCAGCATATGGGCGTCTGGCAAACCTTAGATTAGCGTTCCGTTACCTTAACAAGGAATCGTTCAAGACACTGTATACCGTGTACGTCAGGCCTATACTAGAATATGCAGCACCAGTCTGGAACTCCACACCTGGTACCAGGGGCTTATATGCAAGATAACTGGCAGAGAAAGTAGCGTATAGGTGTTCGACAACTGTCTCGGGTTCCACAACTCCAGGTCCTTGTCTTTGAAGAAATAGGCCTTTGAGGGGAAATAGGACTAACAACACTGGAGGAAAGAAGGGTCAGAGGAGACATGATAACGACATACAAAATACTGGGAAATCGACAAGGTAGACAGTGACAGGATGTTCCAGAGAGGGAACACAGAAACAAGGGGACACAACTGGAAGCTGAAGACTCAGATGAGTCAAAGGGATGTTAGGAAGCATTTCTTCAGCCACAGAGTAGTCAGGAAGTGGAATAGTCTAGAAAAAGATATAGTGGAGGCAGGAACCATACATAGTTTTAAGACGAGGTATGATAAGCTCATGGAGCAGGAGAGCAGAGACCAGTACGGACAGCGAAGAGGCGGGCCGAGCTGAGTCTCGACCCTGCAACCACAATTAGGTGAGTACAATTAGGTGAGTACACACACACACACACTGTACCCACACTTCCCCAGAAACCTCACATGCCTTAAAGACGTCCTCGTAACCCCTTAACTGCCTTACCACCTCTGAAACTACCCCCTCGCCGTCCCCCTCCTCCCCTCGTACAACCCACTGGACTGTCAGTGCAATACCTTGGCACCTTCATTTGCAGTGAGGAATGTGTAGGTGAATCAGAGACAGGTTCTCCACTCACCTGTGTGGACCACCTGTGGTTGTAGTCTACCATCTGTTACTGAGTGACTCACCAGTGTTGGGTCAGACTGTGTGTGTGTGTGTGTGTGTTTGTGTGTGTGTGTGTGGTGGTTGTGTGTGTGTGTGTTTGTGTGTGTGTGGTGGTTGTGTGTGTGTGTGTGTGTGTTTGTGTGTGTGTGTATCACCTAATTGTACTCACCTAATTGTGGTTGAAAGGGTCGATACTCAGCTCCTGGCCCCGCCTCTTCGCTGTCCGCTACTGGGTCTCTGCTCTCCCTGCTCCATGAGCTTTATCATACCTTGTCTTAAAACTATGTATGGTTCCCGCCTCCACTATATCGTTCGCTAGACTATTCCACGTCCTGACTACTCTATGGCTGAAGAAATGCTTCCTAACATACCTTTGACTCATCAGAGTCTTCAGCTTCCAGTTGTGTCCCCTTGTTTCTGTGTTCCCTCTCTTGAACATTCTGTCACTATCTACCTTGTCTATTCCCTGCAGTATTTTATATGTCGTTATCATGTCTCCTCTAACCCTTCTTTCCTCCAGTGTTGTTAGTCCTATTTCCCTCAATCTTTCTTCATAGGACAGTTCCCTGAGCTGTGGAACTAGCCTTGTCGCAAACCTTTGCACTTTCTCTAATTTCTTGACGTGCTTGACCAGGTGTGGGTTCCAGACTGGTGCTGCATACTCTAGTATGGGCCTGACGTACACGGTGTACAGTGTCTTGAACGATTCCTTGTTAAGGTAACGGAACGCTAATCTTAGGTTTGCCAGTGTGTACTCACCTAATTGTACTCACCTAATTGTGGTTGCAGGGGTCGAGACTCAGCTCCTGGCCCCGCCTCTTCGCTGTCTGCTACTGGGTCTCTGCTCTCCCTGCTCCATGAGCTTTATCATACCTTGTCTTAAAACTATGTATGGTTCCTGCCTCCACTATATCTTTCTCTAGTCCATTCCACTTCCTGACTACTCTGTGGCTGAAGAAATGTTTCCTGACATCCCTTTGACTCATCTGAGTCTTCAGCTTCCAGTTGTGTCCCCTTGTTTCTGTGTTCCCTCTCTGAAACAACCTGTCACTATCTACCTTGTCAATTCCCCGCAGTATTTTGTATGTCGTTATCATGTCTCCTCTGACCCTTCTTTCCTCCAGTGTTGTTAGTCCTATTTCCCTCAACCTTTCTTCATAAGACAGACCCCTGAGTTGTGGAACTAACCTTGTCGCAAACCTTTGCACTTTCTCTAGTTTCTTGACGTGCTTGACCAGGTGTGGGTTCCAGACTGTGCTGCATACTCTAGTATGGGCCTGACGTATACGGTATACAGTGTCTTGAACGATTCCTTGTTAAGGTAACGGAACGCTAATCTTAAGTTTGCCAGTCGCCCATATGCTGCCGCGGTTATCTGGTTGATGTGTGCTTCCGGAGACGTGCTTGGTGTTATACTCACCCCAAGGTCTTTCTCCTTTGTTGAGGTTTGTAGCCTTTGTCCACCTAGCCTGTACTCTGTCAGCGGTCTTCTTTGCCCTTCTCCGATCTTCATGACTTTGCATTTGGTGGGGTTAAATTCGAGAAGCCAGTTGCTAGACCAGATGTCAAGCTTGTCCAGGTCACTTTGAAGTCCTGCTTGGTCTTCATCCGATGTGATTCTCCTCATTAATTTCACATCATCTGCGAAAAGAGACACTTCTGAGTCTATCCCATCCGTCATGTCATTCACATATAGCAAGAATAGCACTGGTCCTAGGACTGACCCCTGCGGTACACCGCTCGTCACAGGCGCCCACTGTGATACCTCATCACGCACCATGACCCGTTGTTGCCTCCTGTGAGGTATTCCTGATCCATTCCAGTGCCCTTCCTGTTATACACGCTTGGTCTTCCATCTTTTACTAATCTCATGTGAGGAACTGTGTCAAAGGCCTTCCTGCAGTCCAAGAAAATGCAGTCAACCCACCCTTCTCTCTCTTGCCTTACCTCTGTTACTTTATCATAGAACTCCAGGAGGTTTGTTACACAGGATTTGCCTTCCCTGAAACCGTGCTGTCTGGCGTTGATTAACCTGTTCTGCTCCAGATGCTCCACCATTCTTTTCTGATGATTTTCTCCAAGACTTTGCACACTATACACGTAAGTGACACCGGTCTGTAGTTTAGTGCCTCTTTTCTGTCTCCTTTTTAAAGATGGGGACTACGTTGGCCTTTTCCATATCTCAGGTAGCTGCCCAGTTTCAAGGGATGTGTTGAAAATTTTGGTAAGTGGCACACTCAGAACCTCAGCTCCTTCCCGAAGGACCCATGGTGAGATATTGTTCCGGACCCATTGCCTTTGAGGTATCAAGGTCACTGAGTAACTGCTTCACCTCCCCTCAGATGTGTGTATTCCCTCCAGCACTCGATACACCCCTTGTTGGTGATGCACCCCGTCCTGTCTACCCAACTGCCTCCCTTCCTCCACTGTGAATACTTCCCTAAACCTCGAGTTGAGCTCCTCACATACCTCTTGATCATTACTTGTGAGTTCCCCATCTTCCCTCCTCAGCCTTATCACCTGATCCTGTGTGTGTGTGTATGTGTGTGTGTGAGTGTGTGTGTGTGTGTGTGTGTGTGTGTGTGTGTGTTGTGGTTGTGTGTGTATAGGAGACAGGTTATGCATCTGGGGTTGCGTGGGGGTTTGTGTGTATGTGGGCTGTGTGTGTGTGGGCTGTGTGTTGGGGGGCTGCGTGTTTGTTTGGGCTGCGTGGGGAGGATTGTGTGTTGGTAGCTGTGTGTGTGTGTATGTGTACACTAAGAGAAAACACAGTAAGTGTCCGGGGCCCAAGACTGTTCATCAGCTTCCCACCAGTCATAAAGGGCATTTCCAGGAGGCCTCTGGTTGTCTTCATGAGGGAGCTGGACAGATACCTAAAGTCAGTGCCAGATCAGCCGGCTGTGGTTCGTACGTTGGACTACGTGCAGCCAGCAGTAACAGCCTCGATGATCAGACCCTGATTCCACCGGGAGGCCTGGTCATAGACCGGGCCGCGGGGACGTCGATCCCCGGAATGCCCTCGAGGTAGGTAGACTCCAGGTAGACTCCAGGGGGTGTGGGGTTGTGTGTGTATGGGTATGTGTGTGGGTTATATGTGTGTGGGGGTTATGTATGTGTGGGGGTTGTGTGTGTGGGTATGTGTAGGGGTTGTATGTTTGTGGGGGTTATGTATGTGTGGGGGTTGTGTGTGTGGGTATGTGCGGGGGTTATATGTGTGTGGGGGTTATGTGTGGGGGGTTGTGTTTGTGTGTGTGGGTTGAATATAGGTCGTTTTGTTTGTTTGTTTAAGAGAGAAAGACAGACAGAGACAGACAGAGAAGGGAAAGTTACGACATGTGACCTGAGGGTAGTAAGGTACAGAAGCTAGGTACTTACTTAACAGTCAGTGAAAAATAACGCCTTCCTAGGAGACATTAGGAGACTCACCTAGCAACGAGTGTGAACCCTTTCCTTGGAGGCAAAATGGAACAGTGGATTTTTTTTTTGGAGACCAAAAAGAGAAGAGTGACCTCTCTTTTAGGAGAATGTGACCTCTCTCTCTGTCTCCTAGGAGTGTGTGACCTTTATTCTAGGAGTGAAAGTGTGACCTGTGACCTGAATTGTTGTAGCGTGCATCTCCTCTGGTTGGTAGCGAACTTGCAAACTTGCTGGACCATCACAAAGTTGCTGGACCATCACAAAGTTATTCAGCAACTTCAAGTTTATTAACCGAGGTGTATTGGGGTGTCGCGTGGGGAAACGACGCTCGTCCTGTGTCTCTACCCAGTCAGAGGTGTTAGGAAAACTGATGCTAGGGACACTGAAGAGCTGGGCAGTGCTTGTATGGTAGCAGTGGCACCTCTGAAGGGAGCCACTGTCGTCAGCAGTACGACATTTGGATACGACAGTGACACCTGGCTTCTAGCTGTGTTTGTGAATGTTTTACACCTTAATAATTCTAACTTTACTTTCTAGCTACGTTTGTGAATCCTCAAGCACCTTAAGAATTCTAACTTTACCTTAGTTCACCCAGCTACCTCGTGACATCAACAAAGCAGATTCTAGGTAGCCCACGAACTAACAGCGTTACTGCACACATCAACCAGATAACTACTGCAGCATATGGGCTCCTGGCAAACCTAAGAATAGCGTTCTGTAAGGAATCGTTCAAGACTCTGTACACCGTGTACGTCAGGCCCATACTGGAGTATGCAGCACCAGTTTGGAACCCACACCTGGTCAAGCACGTCAAGAAATTAGAGAAAGTGCAAAGGTTTGCAACAACACTAGTCCCAGACTTAAGGGGAATGTCTTACGAAGAAAGGCTAAGGGAAATCGGCCTGACGACACTGGAGGACAGGAGGGTTAGGGGAGACATGATTAACGACATATAAAATACTGCGAGGAATTGACAAGGTGGACAGAGACAGGATGTTCCAGAGATGGGACACAACAAGGGGTCACAGTTGGAAATTGAAGACTCCGACGTGTCAAAGGGATGTTAGGAAGTATTTCTTTAGTCATAGAGTTGTCAGAAAGTGGAATAGTCTGGCAAGTGACGTAGTGGAGGCAGGAATCATCCATAGTTTTAAGACGAAGTTTGATAAAACTCATGAAGCAGGAAGAGAGGGGACCCAGTAGCGATCAGTGAAGAGGCGGGGGGCCAGGAGCTATGAATCGACCCCTGCAACCACAAATTGGTGTGTACAAAGGAGTACATCTGATAACTAATTTACTCATTTACACATGTGTAAATAGCAATTACAGCCAGTTTCTGTATTGGATGTGCAGTTTTCTAGACATCAGATTTGCCGTTACTTCCATCTGTGTCTGTGTCTGTGTCTGTGTCTGTATCTGTGTCTGTGTCCTGTCAAGTCAACAAAGTTACGTCTTGCCTAGAACTTCCCCCCAACCCCCTCTCCTTCCCCTCCCAACCCCCTCCCCTTCATCCCTCCTAAGTGCCGAGATTTACTCATGACCCATACTGACTGTATGGGTCATATTGCGCCTGGGGAATGGGAGGTTAGTCTGGTATGATCCAAGGAAGGGGAAGGTGGCAGTGAGTTCCCGTGGATCAAAAGCCCTTCGCCAGCACCAAGACACCTTCCCAGCCTCCTTGAAGTAAAAAAAAAAGTGACGAAGAACATGGTTATGAGCCATAACCAGACGCACTGGTTATAATCGTAACCACAATTATTAAAGGGGGTGGAGGGGTAAGCCAGGGAAAGGCCTCGGTCAGATGACCAAAAGCTCCAAACTGTGGGTCAGACCAGCGTAATAATATAATATATATATTTATTTCTACAAGTACATGTACAAGGTATACAGGCCTAGCTGACATCAATGACATACTTCTATATAGAAAGCGTCAATGAACACTTGTCCTGTTTCCTGACAAACCTTGCCTAACCTAACCTAATCTGACCTGACCTAAGCTAACCTAAAACTAGCCTAAAACTAACCTAACCTAAAACTACATTAGCTTGACCTAATCTAACCTAAAATAACTAACCTAACCTAACCTAACCTAAACTAACCTAACCTGACCTAACCTAAAATAACCTGAACTAACCTAACCTGACCTAACCTAACCTAACCTCACCTAAACTAACCTAACCTGACCTGACCTAACCTAACCTAAAACTAACTTAACTTGAAATAACCTAACCTAAAACTAACTTAACTTGGCCTAACCTAACTAATCTAACTTAACCTTACCTAACTAACCTAAAGTAAACTAACCTAACTTGACCTAACCTAACCTAACCTAACCTGACCTAACCTAACCTAACCTAACCTGACCTAACCTGACCTAACCTAACCTAACCTAACCTGACCTAACCTAACCTAACCTAACCTGACCTAACCTAACCTAACCTGACCTAACCTGCCCTGACCTAACCTGACCTAACCTAACCTAATCTGACCTAACCTAACCTAACCTAACCTAACCTAACCTAACCTAACCTAACCTAACCTAACCTAACCTAACCTAACCTAACCTAACCTAACCTAACCTAACCTAACCTAACCTAACCTAACCTAACCTAACCTAACCTGACCTAACCTAACCTAACGTGCTCATATCTAGCAGTGCATCGCCATGGTTGTGTCACTGTCACGGGCTGCTATGAGACTGGGAAGATCCGCAGGGTTGGCAACCCTATATCCAGGGGTGCTACTGGGGCTTCTGAGGCTCCCCTGGGAAAATCATTGTATCCAGGGGTGTTACTGGGGCTTCTGAGACTACACTGGGAAGATCATTGTGGCCAGGGGTGCTCCTGGGGCTTCTGAGACTCCCCTGGGAAGATCATTGTGGCCAGGGGTGCTCCTGGAGCTTCTGAGACTACCCTGGGAAGATCATTGTGGCCAGGGGTGCTCCTGGGGCTTCTGAGACTACCCTGGGAAGATAATTGTGGTCAGGGGTGCTCCTGGGGCTTCTGAGACTACCCTGGGAAGATCATTGTGGCCTGGGGTGCTCCTGGGGCTTCTGAGACTTCCCTGGGAAGATCATTCCCAGGGTGGGAATAAGTCGTCTTAGAGATCTTGCTCAACATATACCAGTGTAAAAAGGAAAACATTAAATGTAATTAATGCCATTTACACAGTTGAGAATGTTACAATTTACGTAATTTACACCTGGTAACATTATTTACACTGGAACATTATTTACACTGGAAGAACAAGTCACGATAAAACAAAACCGTGACACTGTCACTTGCAGACGGTACTAGACGTATTGCAGTCGCTATGCGATCCGAGAAACGTATCCCCGAGCTCCATAAGCCCAGCCTCCTCTACCTCAATGCACGAAACTGCAGCAAAAGAAAAATTAATATATACGTGCGTATGTATATTTGTGTATGTGAGTTTCTGTATGTATGTACACTTTCTTATGCGTATACAAATGTATTTGTGTGTGTATGTATATTTGTGCATTTGCATATGTAATTTTTTTTATGTATGCGTGTGCATATGTATGTTTATTCTACAATATTTGTGTGCGTAAATATGTGCGCATATTGTGGTAGACCTGTCTGGTGTACGTTCACTCTGGGTCAACTTTCTAGGACAAGCTTTGACCTGGGCAGGGAAGGTAAGGGTGACCTGTGACCCAGCACGTGTTTTGAGAGGCAGTACTAGAGTCTTAATGAACTATTATAAGCATCAGTAATATAGAAACCACAGTAGATATAATAGGTGAACTGGCGTAGTAATGAGAGAGAGAGAGAGAGAGAGAGAGAGAGAGAGAGAGAGAGAGAGAGAGAGAGAGAGAGAGAGAGAGAGAGAGAGACAGAGGGAGAGAGAGAATATGGGAAAGAACAAGAGCATGAGTGAGTGGGAGAAAGCAAGCGAGGACAAGAGAATGAAGGGGAGAGCTAGAAGGAAGAGAGAGAGAGAGAGAGAGAGAGAGAGAGAGAGAGAGAGAGAGAGAGAGAGAGAGAGAGAGGAGTCTATTCACAAAATATTTTTAAAGTGAGGAAACTGTGTTCGAATCCCGATGACAACTCGAGCTAGCTCTATCTAGAGCCACAGAGTTGATCTCCCTATATACATTTATTTATTCAATTTATATAAGACCAAAAATATATATTAACACAAATAGAAGAAAAAAAAATGATAAAATGCAGTGACGTTTATTTTGTTATATCAGACAAAAAAAAACATAAGTTTTCCATTTCTCTTAAAATAAACCAATAATAGTTTTCCATTTCTCTTAAAATAAACCAATAATAGTTTTCTTTTCCCTAAAACAATAATAGCTTCGCTCGCCCAAAAATTAAACCAAACAAAAAAGAAAACAATAATTGTGTCCTTTTCCAACAAAAATAAACCAACAAAAGCTGCCCCCGATCGTCAAAATAAACCACCCATAGGTTCTCCCTAAAATAAACCAGCAACAACAGCTCCGCTCCCTCACCATACACCAACAATAGCTCTTCATCTTCCCCCCTCCCCCAGAAAAGCAACAACAGCCGCTCAATAAAACACTCATAAAAACAAAACAAAAATCGCTGAAAATAAAACTGGAAAGAAACTAGTAAATGTCTGCTACACGAGAAGTTTGTTGTGGGTGTGTGGGCGTGTAGGTGTGAGTGTGTGGGCAGGGGTTGTGGGTGTGGGCTGGAAGCATCACAAATCTTCCGAACCATCAAACAGGCCGCAGCATCCCAAACCAGAAATTTTATTGACACCTCGTGGCATCAACAAGATTTCCACATTTCTCCCAGTTAGGCTTCCGGGGAGATATATATATATATATATATATATATATATATATATATATATATATATATATATATATATATATATATTTCGAAGTCTCATCTTCACATCCTTGTGAATTTCAGTTTACAGTGACTGGAACACGAGGCTACAGAATGGAAATCAGGCACTGATGGTAACAGGATAGAACTGGAGGATAGGAAGGGTCTCTGGAAGCGGAGGGTCCCTGGAGGCAGAGCTGGGTCCCTTATGGGAAGGTGGAGGATGGTCCCTGAAAGCAGAGCTGGGTCCTTCAAGAGGATCTCTGAAAGCAGAGCTGGGTCCTTCAAGAGGATCTCTGAAAGCAGAGCTGGGTCCTTCAAGAGGATCTCTGAAAGCAGAGCTGGGTCCTTCAAGAGGATCTCTGAAAGCAGAGCTGGGTCCTTCAAGAGGATCTCTGAAAGCAGAGCTGGGTCCTTCAAGAGGATCTCTGAAAGCAGAGCTGGGTCCTTCAAGAGGATCTCTGAAAGCAGAGCTGTGTCCTTCAAGAGGATCTCTGAAAGCAGAGCTGGGTCCTTCAAGAGGATCTCTGAAAGCGGAGCTGGGTCCTTCAAGAGGATCTCTGAAAGCAGAGCTGGGGTCCTTCAAGAGGATCTCTGAAAGCAGAGCTGGGTCCTTCAAGATGATCTCTGAAAGCAGAGCTGGGTCCTTCAAGAGGATCTCTGAAAGCAGAGCTGGGTCCTTCAAGAGGATCTCTGAAAGCGGAGCTGGGTCCTTCAAGAGGATCTCTGAAAGCAGAGCTGGGGTCCTCAAGAGGGGTCCCTCAAAAGCAGAGCAGGGGGTCTCTCAAGAGGGTCTCTGAAAGCAGAGCTGGGATCCTCAAGAGGGTCTCTGAAAGAAAGAGCTGGGTCCCTCAAGAGGGGTCCCTCAAAAGCAGAGCTGGCACCCTCAATATTTTACTCCCTCAAACAACAGACAATTTACATAATATTATTACAATCAAACAAATAAATAAACCCATATCAACAATGCTAACGAAGAACAAGAAAAAAAATAGTTACCAATTAACTAATAATGTGGAAATTAATAACTAACTTGGAATGTGAAATATTTGATTATGATTCTGTCTCTAGCCTCTCTCTCTCTCTTACATCTCTCCCATCCTGTAATACTGCAACCCTGCCACCCTTTCTCTTGAGAGAGAGAGAGAGAGAGAGAGAGAGAGAGAGAGAGAGAGAGAGAGAGAGAGAGAGAGAGAGAGAGAGAGAGAGAGAGTGATGGGATGTAAGTACCTGTTTTAACAAGCTTCATCCATTACCTAATGATTATATCATAACAAACTAGTTCCCTGGTAAGCGTCCAATTAGAAAAGGCTCAGGATAAGAGCGAGGCGATTAATACACGTTATTTTATACCTGTGCGTAGGGCGTATACGAACACGCTCTCACGTACACACGTGAACGTGCATGCACGCTTGACTGCGCGCACGCACACACACGCACACACACACACACGCACACACACGAAACAGGCCAAGTGTCTATCAACAAGTTCCTTTGAGAACTAGGAACTATTAACTAGACACGCACACACATTGTGTCTAATGACAAGAACCTTTGCCAATACACACAAAGCTACGTTAAACTAGGACCCAGGAAATGCCTCAAGTGTGAAGATGGCGAACAAGTGGTGTGTATTACGAAGTGTTAAGTGGACACCACCTCAGTATAGTGTGTCTGGAGGACACCTGTGTGGACACACACCTGTGTGTGGACACACCTGTGTGTAGGGAAACATATGGAGAAAGAGGTGTGTGTGGACAAAGACAAACGCATGAACAAATACAAGCGCGTGAAGAAATACAGACACGCAAACAAATACAGGAGTGTGAACAAGGACAGAGTCGTGAACAAAGGCGGGGGTGTGAAACATCGCTGTCCAAACAGCAGCACGTTTCACCCACCAATGGCTTTGTCCGCATCAGCTCCCCCCCCCCCAAAAAAAAAAAAAAAGCAGGCGAGACAGGGAGGAAGAAAGAAAAGAAACTGTAGCCCAATCTCCCTCCTTCCCCTTCCCCCCCCCGTGAACACCAGTGGCTGTAGGTTACAGTGCTCAGTTTTTTTTTGCGAATTATTTCTCAGGTGAAGCAAGTGGTCTGGGGTGTGTCAGGTAGGAGTCGTCACGACCCTGACGGCTGGGTCGTAAGAGAGGAGCAGGGCGGGGAGAGGGGAGAAGGGAGGGGAGAAGGGCGGGGAGAGGGGAGAGTGAGGGGGAGACGCCTCCAGTCATCACGCCTCTCTCAGTAACCATCATCAGTAATCAATACTACTGCAACATTAATGCTATGAACACCATCGCGGGCTATATATACCCCATCACTGGCTATATAAACGCCATCACTGGCTATATAAACACCATCACTGGCAATATAAACATTACTGGCTATATACATCCCATCACTGGCTATATAAACACCATCACAGTCTATATAAACACCATCACTGTCTATATAAACACCATCACTGTCTATATAAACACCATCACTGTCTATATAAACACCATCACTGTCTATGTGTATATACCTCACCCTGAACCACTGATAAATGTCGATACTTTTTAATTTTTAGACCCTGACAATATTACAAAATTATTAAATTAAATATAATAATAATAATAATAATAATAATAATAATAATAATAATAATAATAATAATAATAATAATATTTAGCACTCTTCAACCCTTTGCTTATTAAATGTTGAGCCAGTCACACGGTGGTGTGATTTTTTTTGGTACTCAAGTCAGAGGCTATACAAGTTACGCTAATTTGGCGGCTGCGGGGGCGTCAGCTGTGGCAACGATAGCGTTAAGGCGTCAGCGGCTGCGGCGACGCAGGTCTGCGTATCGCAGTCCTCACCAAGGCACAAGCGATGAATCATAGCAATTTTTGGCGAAAGGGCAAATCTCCCCACTTTTAAGCACAGAAGTTGATTAAGTCAAAACTTCGTCACCATGGAAAGGTGCCCCGCAGTCTATGTTTTATTTTAATCACGGGGAAGCGCTAAACCCGTGAAGGTCATACAGCGGCTGTAGAATAGGAGGCATTTAAGTACTACAAAAAAAAAAAACAATTCTTTTATATGGTTTACAAACGAGTTTCTTAACTTATTCTTCGTTATCAAACAGAAAAAGAAAATCAATTTACGAATCAACTAATCCACTTCTCTAGAAATTTGCAATTAAATTCGCCTTTCAGACACTCGACAGTGCTCCGCCACTCACAGAATTCGAATGAATTTGCTAATTGCAAACTCTGGCAATTGTTCCACCAATTAGAGAATCGAGGTTAATGGACGACTTGTCAACACCATGTGTCCACTTACTGGCTATATTAAAAAAGGTGAGAATATTGTTGAGTATTTACTATATACAAAAATGGTTATAACTGTGACCATAATTTTTAAAGGGGTGGACCGGTAAGCCAGCGGAAGGCCTCGGTCAGATGACCAAAATCTCCAACGGCGGGTCATCATCGGACTAAGACCCGCGTCAGGAAACACTTGTCCTGTTTCCTGACGAACCTTACCTAACCTGTGAGGTATTGGCAACTCTCATGTGTGTGTATATACACCGAGTGATGTATATATGTGTGTATTTACACTGCGTATACACACCGAGTGGTGTATATATGTGTATATACACTGAAAGTATCGTTAAGTCCTATTTTAGGGAATAAATCGTTAATGTGTCTCGATTTCCATTGCGGCCTTAATGGCTTTTATACCCTAGATGTTCTTGAACACACTCCCGCATACCTTCCCGGTGTACTCTCCCGCATACCTTCCCGGTGTACCCTCCCGCATACCTTCCCGGTGTACTCTCCCGCATACCTTCCCGGTGTACTCTCCCGCATACCTTCCCCATGTACTCTCCCGTATACCTTCCCGGTGTACTCTCCCGCATACCTTCCCGGTGTACCCTCCCGCATACCTTCCCGGTGTACTCTCCCGCATACCTTCCCGGTGTACTCTCCCGCATACCTTCCCGGTGTACTCTCCCGCATACCTTCCCGGTGTACTCTCCCGCATACCTTCCCGGTGTGCTCTCCCGCATACCTTCCCCATGTACTCTCCCGTATACCTTCCCCATGTACTCTCCCGCATACCTTCCCGGTGTACCCTCCCGCATACCTTCCCGGTGTACTCTCCCGCATACCTTCCCGGTGTACTCTCCCGCATACCTTCCCCATGTACTCTCCCGTATACCTTCCCCATGTACTCTCCCGTATACCTTCCCGGTGTACTCTCCCGCATACCTTCCCGGTGTACTCTCCCGCATACCTTCCCGGTGTACCCTCCCGCATACCTTCCCGGTGCACTCTCCCGCATACCTTCCCGGTGTACTCTCCCGCATACCTTCCCGGTGTATCCTCCCGCATACCTTCCGGTGCACTCTCCCGCATACCTTCCCGGTGTACTCTCCCGCATACCTTCCCGGTGTACTCTCCCGCATACCTTCCCGGTGTACTCTCCCGCATACCTTCCCGGTGTACCCTCCCGCATACCTTCCCGGTGTACCCTCCCGCATACCTTCCCGGTGCACTCTCCCGCATACCTTCCCGGTGTACCCTTCCTCATACCTTCCCGGTGTACTCTCCCGCATACCTTCCCCATGTACTCTCCCGTATACCTTCCCTGTGTACTCTCCCGCATACCTTCCCGGTGTACTCTCCCGCATACCTTCCCGGTGTACTCTCCCGCATACCTTCCCCATGTACTCTCCCGTATACCTTCCCGGTGTACCCTTCCTCATACCTTCCCGGTATACCCTTCCTCATACCTTCCCGGTGTACTCTCCCGCATACCTTCCCGGTGTACTCTCCCGCATACCTTCCCGGTGTGCTCTCCCGTATACCTTCCCTGTGTACCCTTCCTCATACCTTCCCGGTGTACTCTCCCCATACCTTCCCCATGTACTCTCCCGTATACCTTCCCGGTGTACCCTTCCTCATACCTTCCCGGTGTACTCTCTCGTATACCTTCCCGGTGTACTCTCCCGCATACCTTCCCCATGTACTCTCCCGTATACCTTCCTGGTATACCCTTCCTCATACCTTCCCGGTGTACCCTCCCGCATACCCTCTCGGTGTACTCTCCCGCATACCCTGTCAGTGTACCCTGACAGTTACACAAGGCACTGGTACCATGCTAGGTTGGGTCCTGGTTAACATGGTATTACCATCAGTGTCAGACTCACCTCTCACATCTCTGAAGGTCTCACCTCTCTCCTGATTTCTTAACCTTTTCATCGGTGGGGGGGTCATCGATGCCATATCAATGTCTCTTAGATCCAAGGAATTGGAGCTCCCGTTCCGTGGATCGAACCCGAGTGCATACCATTTTCAAGAGGTGTGTAACCCCTACGGCTTAAGCGCTTCGTGAATTTGTATCTGAGTCCTTTATTTTTCCTCCTTCACTTTGTATTGTGTAATTTCTCACATTGTGTATTAGTATGGTATGTGGGTATCGAAATCAGTTGCTGTGTCTTTGGTATAGGCCATCGGTCCCCTGGAGAGTAGTAAGGTCAGGTAAGATTTGTCAGGAAACAGGACAAGTGTTTCCTGTCGCGGGTCTTAGCCATATGATAACCCGCATCTGGACCTTATGGTCACCTGACCGATGCCTTCCGCTGGCTTACCGGTCCACCCATTTAAAAATTATGGTGATAATTATAACCATTAAGTTTGTGTAGGAGAGTAGTGATGGGCAGCGAGGATGGGCCGGGAGACTGACTTCGGAAGCGCTACGCTTGGATCGACTCTTGACTCTGGAATTCACTGGACTGCAAGGCTGAGATGAGTCCAGGATCGTGGAGGGAGTGGGAGGAGGGTCGGCTTGGTTGCTTTCGAGTCTGAGGGAAGGGTCGATGGGAGGAGTTTTGAGTTCCGGACTGTGTCTGAGATTGGGGTTGCAAGGTCTCTCTTCCGTGGGTGGGGGAGTCAAGGGTCCAAGAATCGCGGGTTAGAAGTATCTGTGATGGTGGGGAGAGGCTGTGGTCCTGGATGGTACACACACACACACACACACACACACACACACACACACACAAGCTTGACATCTGGTCTAGCAACTGGCTTCTCAAATTTAACCCCACCAAATGCAAAGTCATGAAGATCGGAGAAGGGCAAAGAAGACCGCTGACAGAGTACAGGCTAGGTGGACAAAGGCTACAAACCTCATCAAAGGAGAAAGACCTTGGGGTGAGTATAACGCCAAGCACGTCTCCGGAAACACACATCATCCAGATAACCGCGGCAGCATATGGGCGACTGGCAAACCTAAGGTTAGCGTTCCGTTGCCTTAACAAGGAATCGTTCAAGACACTGTACACCGTGTACGTCAGGCCCATACTAGAGTATGCAGCACCAGTCTGGAACCCACACCTGGTCAAGCATGTCAAGGTTAGTTCCACAACTCAGGGGACTGCCCTATAAAGAAAGGTTGAGGGAAATAGGACTAACAACACTGGAGGACAGAAGGGTTAGAGGAGAAATGATAACGACATACAAAATACTGCGGAGAATTGACAAGGTAGATAGTGACAGGATGTTCCAGAGAGGGAACACAGAAACAAGGGGACACAACTGGAAGCTGAAGACTCAGATGAGTCAGAGGGATGTTAGGAAGCACTTCTTCAGCCATAGAGTAGTTAGGAAGTGGAATAGTCTAGCGAACGATATAGTGGAGGCGGGAACCATACATAGTTTTAAGACAAGGTATGATAAAGCTCATGGAGCAGGGAGAGCAGAAACCCAGTAGCGGACAGCGAAGAGGCGGGGCCAGGAGCTGAGTATCGACCCCTGCAACCACAATTAGGTGAGTACAATTAGGTGAAGTGAGTACACACACACACACACACACACACACACACACACACACACACACTCACACACACACACACACACACACACACACACACAGGTGGAGAGGAACACGTTCTGCCACTACACCATCACGTTTTATTTATTATCTATCATAATCCTACCTCCCTCTTCCCCTCCCCAACACAATTAATCATCCCCTGACACATTCATCATGTATAGCAAACCTCTATCAGCCCTTAATGGTTACCCACATTCAGGATATTTTATTGAAGGTAAAAAAATGATATTAAGACCAAGCATTTAGAAACCATTTAAGAGCATTGACATTCAAAAGGTTCGTTCTCATTATCATTGGCAGTATGTCATTTATATCGGTACTCCAGAGTACAGATGAAGGGAGAAACTGGAGTACAAAGTACAAAACAGAGGACAAATTAAAGACTAGTAACGGAACAGAGAGTCGTACTCACAGGAAGACACCATCAGTCTTGTAAATACTACAGGCTAGAAGGCTATAATCGGTACACCTGACTTATATCTAATTAATTACCTTCATCAGTCTTGTAGTTACGGGGAGGAGGAGGAGAAGAAGAAGGAGAAGAAGAAGGAGAAGGAGAAGGAGAAAAAGAAGTTTAATAAACACGAGACATAAAATAAAGCTGGTGGAAAATATATTTATATGGGAAGTTGGGGCTTAATTGGTGGCTGAAGTGTGAAGATGACATCGAGAGGGAGGGAGGAAGATATAGATGGAGGAGAAGGGAGGGAGGGTGAGGCAGAAAGGGAGAAAGAACGAGAAAGTGTTAGTGGGTGACGTCGACAGGGAGAAATGCAGTAAAGAGGGATGACTGAGGTAATAATGACAGAAACGCAAGAATGAAAGGAAGACAGTATGAAAACACTAGAAGAAGAATGAATCAAATACTAAACTCACCAGTCGGGCTGTTGAATCACAAACATCTTCAAGACACCACTAAACAACTGCCATATTCTTGGAAAGTGACTCGCGGAGTGCCAAGCTCTTAGACAAAAATCTTAAGACAGGAAACACTACAACGCCAGGCCCTTATCACCAGCATGTACTGTATACTCAGCAAGGTAATGAAAAAAAAATGAATTGATTTAACCAGTAAATCTGCTGGAAAGTATAGCCCAACTTAGGGAGATTCTTTAAGATATACAACAACACACAAAGAGAGATATGAAATACTCATACATGCTAGTGGCTGTCTGCTTCACAATTCTTAATTATACATGTAATCTACAGTTTGTATACTACACAAAGAAGTAATATTTTGATTTGATTTGATTGACTGTTCTCCTGAATATGACTCTCACTGTAGGGGATGAGTGAGAGTCGCCTGGAGCTCATCGCTCAACACACAACTCTTGGTTACTGTGCACAGTAGAGACTAGAGAGATTTGAGAGCTTACCAACGATCACCACAAAGCTAGCACCTCCCTCGCTCTTTGACCCGTGGCTCCTCAAGAGCTAAGTAGGGAGTTTTGAGAGTTAAAGAGCGTTAAGACCGGTTAGATCATTCAGCGCTCTTAGCAATATAAAAATACAATACTACACAGAAAAACACCAAAACTTATAATTAAACAAAACGGCGTAAATAAAAAACAAATACTATCAAACCAAGTCAATACGGCATCATTTAAAACCCCATTAAATTGTCAGTGTGGAAAGACCCTCCTGAACCTTCCCCGGGATCCCCACAGGCATCTCAGTAATTACACAAACCACGATGAAAGGGAAAAGGTCCAATTCCTGGACAAACAGTTAAAATGGATTCTACAGTCTGCTGCGCTCCATACAGAGGATGGGGAGGAGGGGGAAACAAAGCTTGCTAATAGGTGGCTATGGGTGAGGTCTGTTCACATGAGACTCACTTGACAGTAGTCCCAAAGTGACGACTCCTGTTGTAGGAAGATCATGTACTGACATTCTGGTGCACCTTATGTAACTTGTTTCTCGTCTGTAGGGCCCACCAGGCCCCGCCACTTCCCAAGAGCATATCTGCTGTACGTATGTAACCCGTGAATGCTGCTCGAGGGTGATACAAACAAGTCCAAGATCATGCAAATTGGAGAATGAAAGACCCGAGAAGAAACATGCTGGGAAGGAGAGATTTGCAACATTGATAGAAAGGGAAAGACCAGGGATTAGACATATCACCTTGCAAATCACCAGAGATGCAAATAAACCACAAAATATCAGCAACATATGCAGGGTCAGTGAATCCCAACACTCTTTTTATTACCAAAAAAATCTTGAGGTGAATACACTTACTTATAACAACCTTGCTAAGAAACTGGAAGATAATCCAAAGGTTTACATTAAAACTAGTCCGGGAGGCATTGAAAACGAGTTATCAGTGAGTGTATTGGAAGTGACCCTACCGACCATAGAAAAGAACCGGAAAGACGGGATTACGACCTACAAGAGACAGAGGATTTGGGAGGCCGGATAGGGAAGAGGGACACAGAGGTTAGGAAATTCTTGTACAGTTTCAGGGTATCAACATGATTTAAAGATGTGTGGCAAACTCCATTCACAGGTTTCAAGAGTAGCTGTGATGCAAGTCAAGAAGGTACGAACAAATTTCGATCGAATGTAGTTTGAGAGAAAGGGGCCAGGAGCTGAGACAAGCAGTAGCAAACAACTCCGAGTACGTGTACACAAACACACACACACACACAACACACACACACACACACACACACACACACACACACAAACACACACATAAGGCAGTATATCCACATTACAACAGCGAGATTGTACAGCTGTCAGTCCTGTATTGAAAATCTGTCAGATATGTAAATACAAACATTTTGTGCGTCATGGTCCAGATCATTGTATATGTCAGTGGTCGAGAGAGAGAGAGAGAGAGAGAGAGAGAGAGAGAGAGAGAGAGAGAGAGAGAGAGAATCTGACATCTGCGTTAGTATTTACAAGACAATTCAAAGTGTTCAGTACCTCCGCAAACACTAGATTTTCCCTCGACAAACCATTGTTATCACCACCAATGCCACCAAACACCACCACCACCCCCCACACCATCACAACACCATTCCATCATCACCACCACACTCACCAAACATCCCCCACACACCACCCACCATCACACACCACCACCAGGACCCAGGCAGCTGTGAGACAGCACCTCTGGTAGTGTTGTACACACTTCACATCTGTGTGGACGATGAACTCTGGGGCGACAACCCGAGTGAAGTAATTGAATGGCTGGCCTGTGAGTTACCTTGGTGGCAGCCATCTGTCTTGCCTGCTGCACCAGCGGTGAAGTGAGTGGCTGAGCAACCAGGAGCAGGCTGAGCACCCAGGAGAGTGGCGAGGAACTAGAATGGCTGAGCAGCCAGGAGACTGGCTGGGGCAGCCAAAGTGGCTGGCTGCCAGGCGGTGGCTGAGGCAGCCAGGAGGAGTGGCTGAGGCAGCCAGGGAGCGAGTGGCTGAGGCACCCAGGGAGAGAGTGGCTGAGGCAACCAAGAGAGTGGCTGAGGCAGCCAGGGAGAGAGTGGCTGAGGCAGCCAGAGAAAGAGTGGCTGAGGCAGCCAGGGAGCGAGTGGCTGAGGCAGCCAGGGAGAGAGTGGCTGAGGCAGCCAGGGAGATAGTGGCTGAGGCACCCAGGGAGAGAGTGGCTGAGGCACCCAGGGAGAGAGTGGCTGAGGAAGGGACTGCACGAAGGAGTCGGAATGATGAAATGGAGTGAGCTAATGTGTAAACGGTGTGAGGGAATGTGTAAATGGAGTGAGGGAATGTGTAAATGTTTGACTGGAAGTCTGGTTTTAGAAGTTAGGAATTATAAGGGTGAAAGAAATGGAAGATGGTGTGTTGGAGAGAAATTAAGGTGGTGTGGCGGAGAGAAATTAAGGTGGTGTGGTGGAGAGAAATTAAGGTGGTGTGGTGGAGAGAAATTAAGGTGGTGTGGTGGAGAGAAATTAAGGTGGTGTGGTGGAGAGAAATTAAGGTGGTGTGGTGAGAGAATTAAGGTGGTGTGGTGGAGAGATGTTAAGGTGGTGTGGAGATATGTATGGGGTGGTCGAAATATATAAGCATGGTTTGGTGGAGATATATCAAGAAAATGAGATGTATGAACATGGTGTGTTGGAAGGGAGGTTCTGTGAGAACATGTTTGTTCTTACAGAACAATGATTATAATGTACCATCTTCAGTGTTATTATTTACATTTCAATTGTTCACCACAGGCTGGGACTGACAGCTGTCACCAGCCACAAACCTGTTTCCTACCGAGTGAACACCTGCAACACCTGTCACTACACTTGCCCATACATCTCGCAATTTAGGGGAAATTATTATTTTTAAGTTATTCGTTGACTTCTCTGACTAAAGGTTAGTGGTTGTTGGTGTGTGTGTGTGTGTGTGTGTGTGTGTGTGTGTGTGTGTATACTCACCTAGTTGTGGCCGCAGGAATCGATTCATTAGCTCCTGGCCCCGCCTCTTCTCTGGTAGCTACTAGGTCCACTCTCTCCCTGCTCCACGAACTTTATCGTACCTCTTCTTAAAGCTATGTATGGATCCTGCCTCCATATTTTTGGTGGCAGAGTTGGTTAATTTATTTATTTATTTATTTTATTTATTTTTAAATGCGAAACGCTTAATCCGTGTGCGTCATTCTACACAAGTTGCGCTGGAGACTCGACTCTCCGTCTGGTAATCGTGATACAGACAGACGCTTCTGCCTCTTGATTCCTCTAATAAAGTATAAGCTTCAAGAGTTCAGGAATTTAGTCTGAAAGTTCGTAAGCAATTAAGAGGCTGTCCCCAGGAGTGGTGACTCGAACCCCCGCAAGTACAACCAGGCGCGCACAACGAGGCCATTGCATATATAGCAAGCAACTCTTCATTCGCCTAAAAGCCAGCAGTAATTCGGAGTTACGACTCTCTGCAGTATGCAAATTACTTCAGATATCGTAATAGCATCGACAGAATATTGAATAAGTATCTAAATATAGCAAATGGTGGTTGTTTATGTGGTACTTAAGCTTTGTGGCACTAATGGTGCCTTGTTGACGTGCTGGTAGTGGTGGTTGTGGTGACGGTAGCGACTTGTGATGATTGTATTAGCAGTGGTACTTGGTTCTTTGTGGTGATATGGCTAGTTTGTGGTTGCTGTGGCCAGGCGATATATTTTTGAGTGTAGTGGTAGCTTGTCGAGGCATCAAGCGCTGGTTAGTTGTGGTAGTGGGTATGCTGGTAGACGTGGAAATAATGCTGGTAGTGGGTCAAGTGTATACTCACCTATTCACCAATTTGTGTTTGCAGGGGGTCGATTCACAGCTCCTGTGTATGTGAGCTGGGAGGGGGATGGGAGAGGTGGGGGGTGGAGGAGGAGGTTGGAGAGCCCATGGTGATAATGGTAGATTTGGAACAACAGTGTTTTTTGACAGTATATTTAACATGATAACAGCTGTTATCCTACCTCAGGTCACGCCCGAGGGCAGACTTACCTACGGTGTATTACCAGCACAGGTGAACCAGAGACCTGTGTGATACATCTTAGAACCAGTGGGGCGGGGGGTTATCCTGCGCTTTTGAGAAAGCAGTAGCAGTAGCAGCAGCAGCAGTAGTAGTATTAGGAACAACAGAGTAGCAGCAGCAGTTGCAGCAACAGTAGCAGCAACAGCAGCAGTAGCAGCAGCAGCAGTAACAGTAGCAGCAGCAGCAGTAGCAGTAGCAGCAGCAGCAGTAGCAGTAGCAGCAGCAGCAGCAACAGCAGAAATAGCAACAGCAGCAGTAGCAGTAGCAGCAACAGCAACAGTAGCAGTAGCAGCAGCAGCAACAGCAGCAGTAGCAACAGCAGTAGTAGCAGTAGCAGCAGCAGCAACAGCAGCAGTAGCAACAGCAGCAGTAGCAACAGCAGTAGTAGCAGCAGCAGTAGTAGTAGCAGCAGTAGCAGCAGCAGCAGCAGCAGTAGCTACTGCTACTGCTGCCTTAATTACTCCCTTTAAGGTATCGTGAACACTTCCTATCAATACCTGTTTACTGTTATCGTGAACACTTCCTATCAATACCTGTTTACTGTTATCGTGAACACTTCCTATCAATACCTGTTTACTGTTATCGTGAACACTTCCTATCAATACCTGTTTACTGTTATCGTGAACACTTCCTATCAATACCTGTTTACTGTTATCGTGAACAGTTTACAGTCGTTACAGATATAAATCGCGACATAATTAAAATGATTCTTATTCAGTTAGTCTCAGTTCATCCCATATCTATAAATTCATTAAGAGTCGCAGGGCTCAAAGTCACAGCAACATTTTGATGAAAGGGAAAATCTTCCTGGAATTTAGGCTGAGAAATATGTTGCTAGTTTCTTAGCCAATGACATAACAGAGGTATAATAGGTGAACAGGTGCAAGAAATTCTAAAGACTTCAAATGTCTTCACAAAAACAAGTGACAAGTGACCAGAACACTAAAAAATGGGCAAATGTTTTGAGTATACAGTGCCAGTGTGGAGCCTTCACCCAACCCAACACATGGTAAAATATGAGAATGTCTAATATATGCACCTTTAGCCTGAGATGAGGACCATGATGTGAAGAAGAACCACAAGAACCAGATCTACGAACCTCCCAGAAACGAAGACGAAGAGGAGATATAGTCTGGGTGTAGAAATTATTCTGGGTAAACGATACGTGAAGAGGGTGTTATGTCACGTCGTGGGGTGACGGCGAGGTGTGACGTTGCAGCGTGACGTCGTGGGGTGACGTCACGCTGCAGAGATGTCGTAGAGACAGACCACAACAAACTTACGGTGGAATTATGCTAGACAGAGCATATGGAAGAGAGAATTCTGAATGGTGTGGCTTAGAGACACAACTGCAAGGCAGATGATGCTGGGCCGTACCGTAGCTCGATTGGTAGCGTACTTATCTCGCACATTGGAGTCCGTGGTTCGATCCCCACTACGGGTGGAAGCATTAGGACGCGTTTCCTTAAGACACCTATTGTCCCTGTTCACCTATCAGTAAAATAGGTATTTGGGTGTTAGTCGACTGGTGTGGATCGCATCCTGGGGACAAAACCTAATTTGCAAGTGGCTTTCTATATAGTAGTATGTCATTAATGTTAGCTAGGCCTGTATACCTTGTACATGTACTTGTAGAAATAAATATATTATTGTTATTCCTTCCTTTCTTCCTCTCTCTCTCTCTCTCTCTCTCTCTCTCTCTCTCCTCTCTCTCTCTCTCTCTCTCTTCTCTCTCTCTCTCTGGGCATAAGACAAGTACTGAAAAGAAGTGTACCGCCATAAGATATATCCAAGTGATGAATACCTGGTTGAATATATAATCTTCGGAGGCGAACCTTGGGATTACTGGATATATATATGGTATAGGCAGTGTAGTGGTTACTAGCCCAAGCCAGACGGAGGCCTAGAGAGAGTCGGGGAGTGTGGGTGGAGGGGAATGGACGTCTTGGCGCTGCTATGGCTGTCGTGGAAGTGACAATGAAAAAAAAACAGCATCTCGTGGGCCGAGATGCTGTTTGAGATGGCAGAACTAGGCCTAGGTGGCGCGGCCCGAAGTACAAAGCCCGGTAGTGCTTACATGTAGACACCCACTATGTGAGGGTACAGAGACTTAATAATTATAATAATAAAAAAAGTAATAATAATAATAATAATAATAATAATAATCTTTATTTCTACAAGTACATGTACAAGGTATACATGCCTAGCTGACATCAATGACATACTACTATATAGAAAGCCACTTGTTATGCTAAGCATTTCGGGCAAATTAGGTCAGCTTTGTACCCAGGATGCGGCTCAAACCAATCGACTAACACCCAGGTACCTATTTTACTGATAGGTGAACAGGAACAGCAGGTGTTTTAAGGAAACATCCTAATGTTTCCACCCGTACCGGGGATCGAACCACGGGCCTCAGTGTGTGAAGTGAGTGCTCTAGCAATCGAGATACGGGACACCTCTTACAAGCCAGGTACCAGAGTTGCATGGGGCGCAGAAGCAGAGGAGATAAGATCACAACACAGAAGCAACAAGGAGATAAGATCACAACACAGAAGCAACAAGGAGATAAGATCACACAACACAAGGCTCTACTGTAGGTGCTGCATAAGCTGACGGGGACTGACTTGCTCAAACGAAGCAGAGGGACAGACAGAATTCCTTCATTGTGAGGGTAGTGAACGACTGTGACACACCAGTGAACGGTGTGGAGGTCAGCTCAGTACAAAGGTGGCTACAACATGGCTCAGATAAGAACTGAGAAATGAGCCACACCTGTTGAACCAAGAGGAAAGTCAGGTGCAAGAGCCACGGAGCCTTCCCTGAAAACACACACACACACACACACACACACACACACACACACACAGAAGAGATAGGGGGGACATCATAACGACATAAAAAATTCTGAGATGAATTGACAAGATGGATAAAGACAGAATATTTTAGAGATGGGACACAGCAACAAGGGGACACAGCTGGAAGTTGAAGACTCAGATGAGTCACAGGGATGTTAGGAAGTTTTTCTTCAGCCTTTGAGTTGTCAGGAAGTGGAATAATCTGGAGAGTGATGTAGTGGAGGCAGGATCCATACATAACTTTAAGAAAAGGTACGATAAATCTCATAGAACAAGGAAAGAGTGGACCAAGTAGCGACCAGCGAAGAGGCGCAGGCCAGGAGCTGTGAATCGACCCCTGCAACCAAAAGTAGGTGAGTACAAACAAACACACAAACGCGTGTTTGTTTCTCTGTAAAAAGCAACAAACACCTCGCCCACTATGAATAACACAAGCATTAAAGATGATATTATTAGCAATTAGCCAAATTACTGACAGTGTCGATAGGAATACCCAGAGTAACGCTGTCAGTAAATACATTAGTTATCAGTTATCTTTATTTTTACAAGGCACGTTTAAGTGTATGGTTACTCTTTTCTGTAAAACACACTGATGTTATCAGCTGACAGTGTTATTACCACCTTTCTGCTATCATTACCACCTTTTTCCTATCATTACCACCTTGCTGCTATCATTACCACCTTGCTGCTATCATTACCACCTTGTTGCTATCATTACCACCTTGTTGCTATCATTACCACCTTGTTGCTATCATTACCACCTTGTTGCTATCATTACCAGAATAAAGTCAGAGGCGGCTACAGTGAGAAGCTTTGTTCCACAAGGTACAGTACTCACTTCCATCCTGTTCCTAATCCTCATATCTGACATAGAAAGAGAAGTAAGTCACATCACCATATCCTCCTTTGCTGACGATACCAGAATTTGCATGACAGTGCCATCCATCGAGGACACTGCAAATCTCCAAGAAGACATTAACCAAGTCCTCAAATGGGCATCAGAAAACAATACGAAGTTCAATGAAGACAAATTTCAATTACTCCGCTATGGAAAATTCTAGGAAATAAAAACTGTATCGGAGTATAAAACAAATTCCAACCACACAATAGAGCGGAAAACTAATGTGAAGGACCTGGGAGTGATAATGTCAGAGAATTTCACATTCAAAGATCACAACAATGTCTCTACTACATCTGCTAGGAAAATGATAGGATGGAAAATGAGAACCTTCAAAACTAATGATGTCAATGATGATTCTCTTCAAATCGCTTGTTATCTCTAGGCTGGAATACTGCTGTATAGTGTACGCTAACGGCCCCTTTCAAGGCAGGCGAAATTGCAGACCTGGAAAATACGCAGAGAACTTTCACTGCACGTATAAGTACAATAAAGCACCTAAATTACTGGGAACGGTTGAAGTCTTTTGACATGTACTCCTTGGAATGCAGGAGATAAAGATAATAATATACGCTTGGAAAATCTAAGAGGGACTAGTCCCAAATCTGAAAATGGAAATCACTCCCTACAGCGGTGCAACATCCCCCCCAGTAAAAAGCAGAGGCGCCATGAGTACGATGAGAGACAACACAAGTGTCAGGGGCTCAAGACTGATCAACCGGGCTGTGGTTCGTACGTCGGTTTGCGTGCGGCCAGCAGTAATAGCCTGGTTGATGAGGCCCTGATCTACCACAAGGCCTGGTCATGAACCGGGCCGCAGGGTCGTTGACCCCCGGAACACCTTGCTACTATCACCATCACCTTGCTACTGTCACCATCACCTTGCTACTATCACCATCATCTTGCTACTATTATCATCACCTTGCTACTATCACCATCACCTTGCTACTATTATCATCACCTTGCTACTATCACCATCATCTTGCTACTATCACCATCACCTTGCTACTATTACCATCATCTTGCTACTATCACCATCATCTTGCTACTATCACCATCACCTTGCTACTATTACCATCATCTTGCTACTATCACCATCACCTTGCTACTATCACCATCATCTTGCTACTATTATCATCACCTTGCTACTATCACCATCACCTTGCTACTATCACCATCACCTTGCTACTATTACCATCACCTTGCTACTATTACCATCACCTTGCTACTATCACCATCACCTTGCTACTATTACCATCATCTTGCTACTATCACCATCATCTTGCTACTATCACCATCACCTTGCTACTATCACCATCATCTTGCTACTATCACCATCACCTTGCTACTATTACCATCACCTTGCTACTATTATCATCACCTTGCTACTATCACCATCATCTTGCTACTATCACCATCACCTTGCTACTATTACCATCATCTTGCTACTATCACCATCATCTTGCTACTATCACCATCACCTTGCTACTATCACCATCATCTTGCTACTATCACCATCACTTTGCTACTATTACCATCATCTTGCTACTATTACCATCACCTTGCTACTATCACCATCATCTTGCTACTATTATCATCACCTTGCTACTATCACCATCACCTTGCTACTATTATCATCACCTTGCTACTATCACCATCATCTTGCTACTATCACCATCACCTTGCTACTATTACCATCATCTTGCTACTATCACCATCATCTTGCTACTATCACCATCACCTTGCTACTATTACCATCATCTTGCTACTATCACCATCACCTTGCTACTATCACCATCATCTTGCTACTATTATCATCACCTTGCTACTATCACCATCACCTTGCTACTATCACCATCACTTGCTGCTATCACCATCACCTGCTACTATCACCATCACCTTGCTACTATTACCATCACCTTGCTACTATTACCATCACCTTGCTACTATCACCATCACCTTGCTACTATTACCATCATCTTGCTACTATCACCATCATCTTGCTACTATCACCATCACCTTGCTACTATCACCATCATCTTGCTACTATCACCATCACCTTGCTACTATTACCATCACCTTGCTACTATCACCATCATCTTGCTACTATCACCATCACCTTGCTACTATTACCATCATCTTGCTACTATTATCATCACCTTGCTACTATCACCATCACCTTGCTACTATCACCATCACCTTGCTACTATTACCATCACCTTGCTACTATTACCATCACCTTGCCACTATCACCATCACCTTGCTACTATTACCATCATCTTGCTACTATTATCATCACCATGCTACTATCACCATCACCTTGCTACTATTACCATCACCTTGCCACTATCACCATCACCTTGCTACTATCACCATCATCTTGCTACTATCACTATCACCTTGCTACTATTACCATCACCTTGCTACTATCACCATCACCTTGCTACTATTACCATCACCTTGCTACTATCACCATCACCTTGCTACTATTACCATCATCTTGCTACTATTATCATCACCATGCTACTATCACCATCACCATGCTACTATCACCATCATCTTGCTACTATCACTATCACCTTGCTACTATCACCATCACCTTGCTACTATCATCATCACCTTGCTACTATCACCATCACCTTGCTACTGCACCATCACCTTGCTACTATCACCATCACCTTGCTACTATCACCATCACCTTGCTACTATCACCATCACCTTGCTACTGTCACCATCACCTTGCTACTATCACCATCACCTTGCTACTATCACCATCACCTTGCTACTATCACCATCACCATGCTACTATCACCATCACCTTGCTACTATCACCATCATCTTGCTACTATCACAATCACCTTGCTACTATCACCATCACCTTGCTACTATCACCATCACCTTGCTACTATCACCATCACCTTGCTACTGTCACCATCACCTTGCTACTATCACCATCACCTTGCTACTATCACCATCACCTTGCTACTATCACCATCACCTTGCTACTGTCACCATCACTTGCTACTATCACCATCACCTTGCTACTATCACAATCACCTTGCTACTATCACCATCACCTTGCTCTATCACCATCACGTTGCTACTATCACCATCACCTTGCTGCTATCACCATCACCTTGCTACTGTCACCATCACCTTGCTACTATCACCATCACCTTGCTCTGTCACCATCACCTTGCTACTATCACCATCACCTTGCTACTATCACCATCACCTTGCTACTATCACCATCACCTTGCTACTATCACCATCACCTTGCTACTATCACCATCACCTTGCTACTGTCACCATCACCTTGCTACTATCACCATCACCTTGCTACTATCACCATCACCTTGCTACTATCACCATCACCTTGCTACTATCACCATCACCTTGCTACTGTCACCATCACCTTGCTACTATCACCATCACCTTGCTACTATCACCATCACCTTGCTACTATCACCATCACATTGCTATTTGCCAATCTGGTTCGTTCCATATGTTTGTCACCGTTGGATTGAAGCAGCTCGTCCAACTGTTGTGTGTGTGTGTGTGTGTGTGTGTGTGTGTGTGTTGTGTGTGTGTTGTGTGTGTGTGTGTGTGTGTGTGTGTGTGTGTGTGTGTGTGTGTTGTGTGTGTGTTGTGTGTGTGTGTGTGTGTGTGTGTGTGTGTGTGTGTGTGTGTGTGTGTGTGTGTGTGTGTTGTGTGTGTGTTGTGTGTGTGTGTGTGTGTGTGTTGTGTGTGTTGTGTGTGTGTGTGTGTGTGTGTGTGTGTGTTGTGTACTCACCTAGTTGTACTCACCTAGTTGTGGTTGCAGGGGTCGAGACATAGCTCCTGGCCCCGCCTCTTCACTGGCTGCTACTGGGTCACTCTCCCTGCGCCATGAGCTTTATCATAACTCTTCTTAAAGCTATGAATGGATCCTGCCTCCACTACATCGCTTCCCAAACTATTCCACTTCCTGACAACTCTGTGACTGAAGAAATACTTCCTAACATCCTTGTGATTCATCTGAGTCTTCAACTTCCAACTGTGTCCCCTTGTTGCTGTGTCCCATCTCTGAAACATTCTGTCTCTGTCCACCTTGTCAATTCCTCTCAGTATTTTATATGTCGTTATCATGTCCCCCATGATATGTCGTCAGGTCGATTTCCCTTAACCTCTCTTCGTAGGACATACCCCTTAGCTC
>WNWK01005151.1:0-17500 GCA_009830355.1 Cherax destructor | reverse complement strand
AACTCTGTCACTTTTCGACAAACCTGTTTACTTGCCACATATTAATCTTTTTTGAAGTGTTTCTTTTATAAAAAACTGTCGTTCCCGATATTCACTCTTCCCTAATTTCTCATTCCCTTTTTTTTTTCATTTGACGTAAATTTATACTTATTTTGTCTCTCCTCCATGCCCCTTCCTCACCCTGCTTGTGTGACTCCTTCCCCATCTATCATCTCTATGCTTCTCCCTCTCCTTTACCACATGCCCACTCCTCCCTCCTTCCCCTCAACATCTTTGACAAGTCAATTACCAAACGTCACCTTCACTGTTTAGGGAGTCAGCTGATCCGTCTTTTTGTTTTGGCAGTCAGCTGATCTGTGTTTTCACTAGATGTTGACGGGTTCAGTGTCAGCTGGCGTTGTATTGCCTCAGCTGCCGCCTTACCTGTCTATCCTTTACATCTCTCCTGTCTACCCTTCCACCTCGCCTGGCAGACGTCAAGATGTATATTATTCTATTCACAAAAACGCTAAACCTATATGGGCAGCAGAAAGGTGTGCCCAGAGCGAGAAAGCACTAAAGGAACACTGGTGCTGAACAATAACTGAGTTTACTCTCTGTTTCTTAATGTCTTGATGTGTCTGGCTTACCGTAGTAACTCTTAAAACCTGACACACGAGTTGGGTGGCCGCCAGCTGCAAAATTAGTTTCGTGTTAAGGGAAGTCAAAATGAACTTGCTGTCAGAGTCAGAGAGATGAGGTTCCACTCACCAATAAAACCAACCAACGCTTGGGAGTCAAATTTTAAACGAGGTTGTAGTGTTTCCTGTCGTGGTTATTAACTAAATTAATTTTTTTTAATCGCATGAAGAGTCACACTCTCCACTTCCACCACGATTTTTATTTTTTTTTGTATACAGATTTTATGTTTGTGTACCAAAAAGGCCACCTAACCTTACTTAAAAAACACGCAGAATAAAATAATTTTGATAAATGTATTTCAGTATTTTTTCCTATAAGGCCGGAAAAGGGTGTGATACAATACTGAATTGTTCAATTTTCTTAAAAAAGATTTCCTTTAACATTGACGGATACTTTTGGACATTATTCTCAAAATAATATTCTTCGGCCAAAACATTCTCAACCGCATGATAATAAATCTTCATTATATCAAGCTAGCTATTATCCTTCAAGTAACTCCAAGAAACACACTATCATCACCTATCCTGCCTCAGCTAAAAGCTACAGCATGATACGGGGGGGGGGACGACGGCCGGGGGACGACGGGCGCGGGGGACGATAGGCGCGGGGGACGACGAGCGCAGGGGGACAGTTACTGTGTACTTTAAACCCACCACGCCCTTCTTTTATCCCTCTTCACTGCCTTATCCTTCGCACTCTCGCCTACACCCTACTCAAGATCCTCTTAAAAACCGGCTGTATGCATTTCCCTCTAAAGATAATTTGCATATTGATACGAAGGGGGTTATAAAGGAGTGTTGTGGGGGTGTTCATACATCTCAACACAGAGCAGCCTTGTTAAGAGTAAAACGTTTTATTTTTTTTAATAAGCGGCAGAAGATCGGCTCTTTTCGCCACAATCTGGCTAATGTTTACTTTCCTGGCGTCTAAACTGCCAACTTATTCACATTTTAGAAGATAAATGAATTATTAGTCAAGATTTTCGTAACTATGGGTTAGGGTAATTTATATTAGGTTATATAAACCTAGGAAAAAAAAAACGTATATTTAAACCACAAAAGGAGATACGTCTGACAATGAGGCGGCAGAGAGCCCAATCAACGTTCAAATATGAAGGTTTAATGTTAAGTGGTGCGAGAAAGAGTTAAAACGGAGGCACCATCGACATGATACTCCCAAATGCGAGGTGTGGGCTGGGCTTGCAGCCCACGTGGATGGCAGCCCACGTGGATGGCAGCCCAGGAGACGCTATTAAGAAGGGCTTGAAGGAAGGAAAGAAGATGTGGGGAGCTTTATCTTTATGATTATAACGTCGAAGCCAATTTCAGCCTCTGAACGGGACCGAATTTTGAGGGCAGGAGGGCGTGAAGCAAGGAATTTGATCGTCGAGCCTCCTGTTAAGGAATGATAATACCTTGCAGGGTAAATTACCACATTATTACTCTACATGCAGCCTAACCCAGGGAGGGGGGGCGGAGGAAGGAAGGGAGGGGAGAGGGAGAGAGATAGAGAGAGAGATAAAGAGAGGCAGAGAGACAGACACGCAGAGAACGCTGGCTTCTACCTAATATTATTCCCTTGTTTGTATACAATAATAAAGTTAGAAACCTATGAATGATCAGTAACTAAGTTATTTCCAGGGGATGATTTTATAGGTATGATATCATCTCTTACCTTATCAATATGTGATAACTCTTAGCTTATAAAGGAATGATTTAAGCTCTTAGCTTATGCAATAGAAAAAACTAAAGCTGCAATATACCTGAGTATGTTTCTTCCTTCTCACGTGCCCGTATACGCGCAAACACACACACACACACACACACACACCTGCTCGTTAATGCGAGTATCTAATCAGCCAATCACCTGGCAGCACCACCATGTCTAAAAGCATGAAGACATAGTCAAGAGGTTCAGTTATTGTTCAGACTGAACATCAGAATGAGGAAGAAATGTGATCTAAGTGACTTTGACCGTGGAATAGTTGTGGTGCCAGACGGGTTGGTTTGAGTATCTCAGAAACTGCTGATATCTAGAGTTTACACAGAATGATGTGAAAAAACATAAAACGTCCAGTGAGCGACAGCTCTGTGCGTGAAAGACGCCTTAATAATGAAAGAGGTCAGAGGAGAATGGCCAGACTGGTTCAAGCTGACAGGGAAGCGACAGTAATTCAACCACGCATGACAACAGTGGTATACAGAAGAGCATCTCTGAACGCACAACACGTCGAACCTTGAAGTGGATAGACTACAGCAGAAGAAGACCATACCAGGTTCCATTCTTCTCAGCTAAGAAAAGGAAACCGAGGCTACAGTGTGCACTGGATCATCAAAACTGAGCTGAAGACTGGAAAAACGTTGCGATTTTTGTTGCGACATGCAGATGGTAGCGTCAGAATTCGGCGTAAACCTTTGTGATGTGATGTAACGGTAAAATCACAGCATGAATGTACAGCCGACAAATCTGCAGCAACTGTGTGATGTTATCATGATAACATGGACCAGAATCTCCAAAGAATGTTTCCAGCACCTTGTTGAATCCATCTATATATATATATATATATATATATATATATATATATATATATATATATATATATATATATATATATATATATATATATATATATATATGTATGTATATCATGTAATAATCTTGGATTTTAGAAGTGTTATGAAAATAAAAATAATGCAGCCTTCAAGGAAGGAATGTATTTGTCAGTTGCAAACGTCTCTTCATTTCTTCTTTCGTTCTATACTCCACTCTCCTTCCCTACCTTTCCTTCTTCCTTACTACCTCTCACTCTCCTCCCTTGTTTTTCCTTCACATCGTCTCCTTTCCATACCTCTTCTAATTCTTCCCCATTCACATTCTCTTCTTCTCCCTCCTTCTCTTCCTCTCTCCCTTCCTCTCTCCCTTCCTCCCTCCCTTCCTCTCTCCCTTCCTCCCTCCTGGCCACTTGTCAGGGTAAGTCAAGCTGCCCAGATGCTTTGTGTATATGAGAGTATAACCTACTCTTGATATGCCAAGGTGCAGTATGCCTCTTCTTGTCTGGCTATACTGCTAGGGAAGGTCCTAAGAGCTTAGATAGTGTGATAGTCACTCCACTCTTAAGACTGGGTGGTAGTCACTCCAGTCACAAGACTGGGTGGTAGTCACTCCAGTCACAAGACTGGGTGGCAGTCACTCCAGTCACAAGACTGGGTGGTAGTCACTCCAGTCACAAGACTGGGTGGTAGTCACTCCAGTCACAAGACTGGGTGGTAGTCACTCCAGGCACAAGACTGGGTGGTAGTCAGTCCAGTCACAAGACTGGGTGGTAGTCACTCCAGTCACAAGACTGGGTGGCAGTCACTCAGTCAAGACTGGGTGGTAGTCACTCAGTCACAAGACTGGGTGGTAGTCACTCCAGTCACAAGACTGGGTGGCAGTCACTCCAGTCACAAGACTGGGTGGTAGTCACTCCAGTCACAAGACTGGGTGGTAGTCAGTCCAGTCACAAAACTGGGTGGCAGTCACTCCAGTCACAAGACTGGGTGGTAGTCACTCCAGTCACAAGACTGGGTGGTAGTCACTCCAGTCACAAGACTGGGTGGCAGTCACTCCAGTCACAAGACTGGGTGGCAGTCACTCCAGTCACAAGACTGGGTGGTAGTCAGTCCAGTCACAAGACTGGGTGGCAGTCACTCCAGTCACAAGACTGGGTGGTAGTCACCCCAGTCACAAGACTGGGTGGTAGTCACTCCAGTCACAAGACTGGGTGGTAGTCAGTCCAGTCACAAGACTGGGTGGTAGTCACTCCAGTCACAAGACTGGGTGGTAGTCACTCCAGTCACAAGACTGGGTGGCAGTCACTCCAGTCACAAGACTGGGTGGTAGTCACTCCAGTCACAAGACTGGGTGGTAGTCAGTCCAGTCACAAGACTGGGTGGCAGTCACTCCAGTCACAAGACTGGGTGGTAGTCACCCCAGTCACAAGACTGGGTGGTAGTCACTCCAGTCACAAGACTGGGTGGTAGTCAGTCCAGTCACAAGACTGGGTGGTAGTCACTCCAGTCACAAGACTGGGTGGCAGTCACTCCAGTCACAAGACTGGGTGGCAGTCACTTCAGTCACAAGACTGGGTGGTAGTCAGTCCAGTCACAAGACTGGGTGGTAGTCACTCCAGTCACAAGACTGGGTGGTAGTCAGTCCAGTCACAAGACTGGGTGGTAGTCACTCCAGTCACAAGACTGGGTGGTAGTCAGTCCAGTCACAAGACTGGGTGGTAGTCACTCCAGTCACAAGACTGGGTGGTAGTCAGTCCAGTCACAAGACTGGGTGGTAGTCACTCCAGGCACAAGACTGGGTGGTAGTCACTCCAGTCACAAGACTGGGTGATAGTCACTCCAGTCACAAGACTGGGTGATAGTCACTCCAGTCACAAGACTGGGTGGCAGTCACTCCAGTCACAAGACTGGGTGGTAGTCACTCCAGTCACAAGACTGGGTGGTAGTCACTCCAGTCACAAGACTGGGTGGCAGTCACTCCAGTCACAAGACTGGGTGGTAGTCACTCCAGTCACAAGACTGGGTGGTAGTCAGTCCAGTCACAAAACTGGGTGGTAGTCACTCCAGTCACAAGACTGGGTGGTAGTCACTCCAGTCACAAAACTGGGTGGCAGTCACTCCAGTCACAAGACTGGGTGGTAGTCACTCCAGTCACAAGACTGGGTGGTAGTCAGTCCAGTCACAAGACTGGGTGGTAGTCACTCCAGTCACAAGACTGGGTGGTAGTCACTCCAGTCACAAAACTGGGTGGCAGTCACTCCAGTCACAAGACTGGGTGGTAGTCACTCCAGGCACAAGACTGGGTGGTAGTCACTCCAGGCACAAGACTGGGTGATAGTCACTCCAGGCACAAGACTGGGTGGTAGTCACTCCAGTCACAAGACTGGGTGGTAGTCACTCCAGGCACAAGACTGGGTGATAGTCACTCCAGGCACAAGACTGGGTGGTAGTCACTCCAGGCACAAGACTGGGTGGTAGTCACTCCAGGCACAAGACTGGGTGATAGTCACTCCAGGCACAAGACTGGGTGGTAGTCACTCCAGGCACAAGACTGGGTGATAGTCACTCCAGGCACAAGACTGGGTGGTAGTCACTCCAGTCACAAGACTGGGTGATAGTCACTCCAGGCACAAGACTGGGTGGTAGTCACTCCAGTCACAAGACTGGGTGGTAGTCACTCCAGGCACAAGACTGGGTGGTAGTCACTCCAGGCACAAGACTGGGTGGTAGTCACTCCAGTCACAAGACTGGGTGGTAGTCACTCCAGTCACAAGACTGGGTGGTAGTCAGTCCAGTCACAAGACTGGGTGGTAGTCACTCCAGTCACAAGACTGGGTGGTAGTCACTCCAGGCACAAGACTGGGTGGTAGTCACTCCAGGCACAAGACTGGGTGGTAGTCACTCCAGTCACAAGACTGGGTGGTAGTCACTCCAGTCACAAGACTGGGTGGTAGTCACTCCAGTCACAAGACTGGGTGGTAGTCACTCCAGTCACAAGACTGGTAGACTTCTCTACAACTGATGAGATATTTTTTTTCAATATTAGTATTACTGATGCCAATATTTATTAGTTATTAACCCTCTTTCCCTCCTGAACTCTCTCCCCTTCCCTCTCCCTCTCCTTCTCCCCTCTCTCCCCTTCCCTCTCCCTCTCCTTCTCCCCTCTCTCCCTCAAGCAGCATAAGCACAACAGCTGCCAAGTTTCTTATGACCCACACTAATCTCTGTTCCCAACATCTAGACTCCTCCGGAATCCTTTTCGGATAATTGGCCAATCCTTCCAGTGTTTCAGAGGATCAGAGATGATTGAGATGGTGCGTGTGTTTTGTGGGGCAGGGAGGAAGGCAGGGAGGAAGGCAGGAAGGAACGCAGGGAGGAAGGCAGAGAGGAATGCAGGGAGGGAGCGAAGGAGGATAGGAGGTAAGGAGCGAAGGCCTGAGGGATGCGAAGTGAAAGGGAGACGGGGAAGAAGAAGGAGGGGGTGAGGGAGACAGGATGGAGGGAAGGGAGAAAAATAGATGGACAACTTTTGTGATTTATTGACCATTACAACCTACTAGCTATCCAGTGCTCTTAAGAAGAAAACCTGGATGTTATCATGATATCCAGTGTTCTCAACATGAAAACCTGGATGTTATCATGATATCCAGTGTTCTCAACATGAAAACCTGTATGTTATCATGATATCCAGTGTTCTCAACATGAAAACCTGGATGTTATCATGATATCCAGTGTTCTCAACATGATAACCTGGATGTTATCATGATATCCAGTGTTCTCAACATGAAAACCTGTATGTTATTATGATATCCAGTGTTCTCAACATGAAAACCTGTATGTTATCATGATATCCAGTGTTCTCAACATGAAAACCTGGATGTTATCATGATATCCAGTGTTCTCAACATGAAAACCTGGATGTTATCATGATATCCAGTGTTCTCAACATGAAAACCTGGATGTTATCATGATATCCAGTGTTCTCAACATGAAAACCTGGATTTTATCATGATATCCAGTGTTCTCAACATGAAAACCTGGATGTTATCATGATATCCAGTGTTCTCAACATGAAAACCTGTTTGTTATCATGATATCCAGTGTTCTCAACATGATAACCTGGATGTTATCATGATATCCAGTGTTCTCAACATGAAAACCTGGATGTTATCATGATATACAGTGTTCTCAACATGAAAACCTGGATGTTATCATGATATCCAGTGTTCTCAACATGAAAACCTGGATGTTATCATGATATCCAGTGTTCTCAACATGAAAACCTGGATGTTATCATGATATCCAGTGTTCTCAACATGAAAACCTGGATGTTATCATGATATCCAGTGTTCTCAACATGAAAACCTGGATGCTATCATGATATCCAGTGTTCTCAACATGATAACCTGGATGTTATCATGATATCCAGTGTTCTCAACATGAAAACCTGGATGTTATCATGATATCCAGTGTTCTCAACATGAAAACCTGGATGTTATCATGATATCCAGTTTTCTCAACATGAAAACCTGGATGTTATCATGATATCCAGTGTTCTCAACATGAAAACCTGGATGTTATCATGATATCCAGTTTTCTCAACATGAAAACCTGGATGTTATCATGATATCCAGTGTTTTCAACATGAAAACCTGGATGTTATCATGATATCCAGTGTTCTCAACATGAAAACCTGGATGTTATCATGATATCCAGTGTTCTCAACATGAAAACCTGGATGCTATCATGATATCCAGTGTTCTCAACATGAAAACCTGGATGTTATCATGATATCCATTGTTCTCAACATGAAAACCTGGATGTTATCATGATATCCAGTGTTCTCAACATGATAACCTGGATGCTATCATGATATCCAGTGTTCTCAACATGAAAACCTGGATGCTATCAATCAAATTTGCAGCTACAAGTGACCTGCTATCTTCATCTCCTCCTCACGAGTCGCGATCATGACCAATTTGCTATCTTGACCAGCTCGCCGTCACCTCACACAATCACCACCACAACGTAATCAACACAAATCAAGACACTATTAGTCGTAAGCCACACAAATCAAACCACCGCCAGACTTGCCGAGATATACCCCATAAATCACACAATTTTACGGCGCTATATAAAAAAAATTGTAGGACAGTTATTCAGACTTGATTTATAGTGGGAGGGGAATAAATCATCTCTCCTTCCTCAGATCAAGAGCCCATCAATAAGGGAGGGGCTGTAGGGAGGGGAGGGGGAGCAATGTTTTCATGGGGGAGCTCTAAAACCGTAAAGGGGAGATGGGGGTGTCACGCAGCATATGGGGAATGGGAGGTGATCAGGTTTGTTCCGAGGCAAAGAAAGTACCTCCAGTTTCTTGGATCAAGAGCCCATAAATGATGTCAAGGCGGATAAGAAATCACTAATTATTGATTTTGAAATATTAATGAGAATCTCTCATACACGGCTTACGTCTCTCATACACGGCATTATATATACATATATATATATATATATATATATATATATATATATATATATATATATATATATATATATATATATATATATATATATATATACAATGTGGGTAGGAAGGTTTTCGTGATTAATGAGGCAAATAAAGCAGGCGTGACGGGTTAATAATATGCATGTCAATTCCAGGTTGTTATTTGCATATAAATTAAAGTCAGAGTTACGACAATGACGTGTCTAAGTTAGTGTGTCACGCCTCTACTGTACAACGTAGTGGAAACGCACGTAGACGTACACGAATGCATGCCTTGACACGCGTGTACGGACACGCGTATACGGACACACGTGTACGGACACGCGTGTACGGACGCGCACACACTAATTTTAAATGCTGTAGAGTGGAATGAGAAGTGTTAATTTTTTTTTTTAAATTCCTGTTTCTGATTTTTTGAACGATTCTGACAGTGAGAAACATGAAATATATTAAAAAAAAAAAAATGAAATAAATTATAATAATAAATATAATTATTTGTTAAGGTCGAGTTTGTTATAAAATAAATATTTGCTAAACTAAGTTTTGCCTCAATGTTCTGTGTTAGATCTAAGAGACGACAGCCTTTAATACTTGTTTATTCTCTAACATTTAAACAAGGAAACTTCGGCTAGAAGCCGGACAAAGTTAGAAGAATTGTTGCAATGAATTGTTGCAATGAATTGTTGCAGAAATGTTGCTAAACGAGTTCTGTCACGACGTGTAAAATAATGATAATAATATTGACTTTAATGATGTGTAACAACTTGCATCTATTTTCACATGTTGAACTTCATTAGGATTCAAGCATGGAAGGTACTGAAGGTACCATGGGTGGGGTTCGAACCCGCGGTCAGAGAGTCATTACGATTTCGTGAGTCATGGAAGGTACTCGTAAATTTCTCGGTCGCACTTAATAAAAAAAAAAAAGTTCGCGAGTTGCAAGTCCTAACTGCGACCTTCTGCCAACAAAAACAAAACAAAAAAAAAAAAAAAAAGTCTTGCTGTGGTAAATACTATCTCTGAGGTGTTGATGTCGTTGTGTAACTCATCGTTTATTTTTATGCTGGTTCTTCGTCTTGGGAGGAGAATCTCTCTCCAATAGACCAAGAGATATCGTCGCAAGTAGCATAGTCCTCTTGCATAAACTTCTTCAAAACCTGTCCCGGCTCATCAGTAGGCGAATACTGTTGACCTCCAGGTAACGAGAGTAGGAACGTAAACAAAAAAAGATGGGGTCTCTTAGGTTTATTTGTTTCCTCATTCTCGGCTTCACTTGAAACAAGGATCTTGATCTCTTGAAGCAATTGTTCTTTTTTCTTCTTCTGATGGAATTTAATGCAACTTGAAGCAAGGATACAAAAAATAAAGAGAGCTGCTCTGTCAGTCTTCTCCGAAAATAGATTAAGTTTTGGTTTCACTGCATCGTGCAAGACTTTGACCTGAGTTTCACGGTAGGTCAGGTCAGAATCTAGTAACTGCTGCATGAATTACTCTAGATCAACAATTATTGGTCCAGTTATTGAAATGGTGACCATTTTATCTCCTTCCGCCTGTTCCAGTGCCTCTTTTTTAATGGATTACAAACTCTTACAACCTCCTTAGGTCTAGTCTTGCTGACATGGTCAAATTCTTTCAGAAATGACTTGATCTTTTTTCAATTCCATCTAGTTACATTTGGAGATTGCAGATAAATACCTTTCTCTTGGAGGAATATTGCAGAAGAAGTTGACCTTCGAAATGAATTCAAGAGTCTTTTTTATTTGCTGTAGACAGAAAAGAATTATTTACCTCCGTAAATAATTCTTTTCTAAGTGTGAGCAAAGTAACTCATATCTTCTGGCAAAAAAAATTGAGAACAATTTCCACGTATATTTCCTTCTTGACGACATCTGCTTCTTCCTGATGGTGAAGACCAGGAAGACATATCACTAGTCTTCATTATGAGACATTGTCTACTACACCTTTTTTTTTACTTAGCCTCTGTTTAAATAACGGTCAACCAACTCCTCATTTATTGTGTTGAAGAAGACAGTAAGTCTCCCTTCAACATACCACATGAAAGAACTCTTGACTTCAACTCTAGGTTCTTGTTTATAAAGAATTGTTGCCCCAAGGAATGACATCTTGCGCTTGGCCCAAATATCTAATGTTAGATAAACTCGGCCGAGATCTTATAATTGTTCCTTCATTGCAGCTTCCATCTTTACTATGTATGCTAAAACAAGTGTGTTTCTGTTTGTAGACGGTGCAGGGGAATCACAAAATTTCGGTTCTGCTTCTAGAAGAAAATCTCGAAAAATAAAACTCTCCACCTGCAATAGAATTCAAGACTAATTCTGTTAAGGCTCTTTGGCTCAAATCACTTCTGCTGATCTTCACTAAGTAATCAGTCGTACTCTTTAAATATGGCAAGAGAGATGAGTGTTTTCTGAGTACTGCTGTCACTTCCAATAGCTCCTTCAGTCATTTCTCCTCTGTATGTCATCTTGCTCAGCTTTCAATACTCAGAATACTTTTCATTTCAACGTTTTAATTAAGTGTTGAGGTTTGAAGTTGCCTTGACAGAAGCCTTAAATTTTTTTTCGAAACTCCTGCGCTCAGCTGTTTCTATAATTACCTGACTTCTTGGACTGTGTTAAGTAATATCACTCATATAACAGTGGTGAAAATTATGATTTAAAAAAAAAATACAGGAAATGATAACATTGATGATGTAGTAACCCAGTTTCAATTAACTACAGAAAAATGCTACACGAAAATAACACCAACTAAATTAAAAAAAACAATAAAAGTCCCCCAGTAGGATATCCCTATTACCAAAATTGTGAAAATTCCTTCATGTTATAACTCATACAAAGATGTTATTGAGTCGGAATTGTTCATGAAACCCACGAATGCTTATTCAGTGGTGAATTCACAACCACTGGCTTCCTGTTTTCAACAATAAACCTGAACCTTGATGTCTCTCACCACTTCGAAAAAACAAAGTTACCCATAAAAGTCACTCATTAAAATAACAAATAATATAAACAGGTATAACGTACGTTATTTTTATCGCTGAAGCAATGTGTTCATTCGTCAACAAATCTGGACTCCTAGAGAGGGAGGAGGCGTCCTGGAGGCCACTCGCCCAGTCCACACATGACTCTCAGCGGTACCAGTCCACACATGACTCCCAGCGGTACCAGTCCACACATGACTCCCAGCGGTACCAGTCCACACATGACTCCCAGCGGTACCAGTCCACACATGACTCCCAGCGGTACCAGTCCACACATGACTCCCAGCGGTACCAGTCCACACATGACTCAGCGGTACCAGTCCACACATGACTCTCAGCGGTACCAGTCCACACATGACTCTCAGCGGTACGAACGTCAAACGTGATCCAAACAACGATAATTTCATCAGAATGTACAATTATGTACTATTTGACGTGTACTTTCATTTTGTTATTACCCCATCATAATGCCCAAAGTTTTATGATGTAATTGAAGCAGGTATAAGCTTGAGAACAGTCAGTAACGATTACCTTTTAATCTGAAAGATCAATTTACAGTTACTAAAAAAAATGTAATTAATTACTTACAGCTTCGATTACAGTTATCCCAAGACTGGTGGTGAGGTTCCTAACCCAACTGGGTTATGATAACTACACAGACCTTCCTCTTTCTCTCCTCACCCTCTTCCTCCCCCTCTCCCGCCTCCCCACTTCCTCTCCCCGTCACTCACTTCCTCCCTCCTCTTCCCCTAACCCTCTTTCTATTCCCCCTAACCCTCTTCCTATCCCCCCTAACCCTCCTCTTCCCTCACCCCCTTTTCCTCTCCCACATCCCCTTCCCTGCCCCTCTCTCCCCTCACACCATTAAAACTTCAAGACTCATGAATGCAGCTAATTACAACAATTAGGCATTTCTTCACGACTTCCGTCTCAAAATATATTATGTTCATTATTCATTACACCTCTCCTTCCCCCTCCCTGCCTAATACCTTCCCCCTGACTTATACCTTCCCCCTGACTTATACCTCCCCTCTGACTTATACCTCCCACCTTGCCTTATACATCTCCCCTACCTTATACATCTCCCCTACCTTATACCGCCCTCACTAAGGTGTTTACTGAGTGCAGGAAGCAAAGGGAGAAGTCAGAGGAAAATTACTTAATTTCACAGTCAAAGTAAAAGTCATTAATTTCAAAGAAGTCAAAGTCATTCATTTCAAAGAAGTCAAAGAAAAAGTCATTAATTTCAAAGAAGTCAAAGTAAAATTCAGGCCTCGACTCTTCAATACATTCACATCCGCTCTCATTCATTTACTAAAAAATGTATAGACAGACGCAACTACAAATACACCAACATGTCAACACACATCTGTAAATAAAGAACAAAAAAGGGCACAATACCGCGACGTTTCGGTCCGACTTGGACTATTTACGAGTCACACTGACACGAAAGACATTTAGGTACGTATAAGGTTTGTCAGGAAACAGGACAAGTGATTCCTGATGCAGGTCTTAGTCATATGATGACCCACAGCTGGAGCATATGGTCATCTGACCGAGACCTTCCGCTGGCTTACCCCTCCACCCCTTTTGAAACTATGGTTAATATTATAAGCATTTTTATAATATAAGACAGAAGTGTGAGGGAGTTAGTGTATATATAGGCGAGGATCGAAACGTCGTGCTAAGTTTCTCTATCCTACGTGGGGGTTATTTGTGTACTGTGAACACCTGACAGTATAAGTGCCTGTGGCAGCTGGTAAGTAATCCACATTATTGCAAGAATATTTCTTTTTATCTAAACAATCAGTGAGGAAGAATACGGAGATTATCTCCCTTGTCGACCATCATTGCTGACAGTCTCCCTGGTCGACCATCATTACTGATAGTCTCCCTTGTCGACCATCATTGCTGACAGTCTCCCTGGTCGACCATCATTACTGACAGTCTCCCTGGTCGACCATCATTACTGATAGTCTCCCTTGTCGACCATCATTGCTGACAGTCTCCCTGGTCGACCATCATTACTGACAGTCTCCCTGGTCGACCATCATTACTGACAGTCTCCCTGGTCGACCATCATTACTGACAGTCTCCCTTGTCGACCATCATTACTGGCAGTCTCCTTTGTCGACCATCATTACTGACAGTCTCCCTTGTCGACCATCATTACTGAGTCTCTCTTGACTACCATTACTGACCTGCTACTGACAGCCCAGTTCATGCTATGTATGCATGCCAACGTCATCATGCAGCCTGACGTATAAAATATAAACATACTAGCAGACTCTACAAGAATTAATATCGGATGACGATTCTATGCACTGCAGACAAAAAACGGAAGATAGTGTCGCAATATCTTGCTACTGTTTATAGAAACAATTGTTCCAGCTTATCTTTCAGCGTATCTCTGCTTGTTTCTATTTCATCTTTCATTCAACTGTTAGAAAGGATTTGCCTTCACCAACTTGTATTTTGTACAATACACATGCAATTAATTATTGCACATCTCCATTACATTGACATTTTTTTTTACCACGAATAGATGCAGTTGGCTAACCAACTAAGCTTGTCATTACAAAGCTTGTCATTACAAAGCTTGTCATTACTAAGCTTGTCATTACTAAGCTTGTCATTACTAAGCTTGTCATTACTAAGCTTGTCATTACTAAGATTGTCATTACTAAGCTTGTCACTACTAAGCTTGTCATTACTAAGCTTGTCACTACTAAGCTTGTCATTACTAAGCTTGTCATTACTAAGCTTGTCAATACTAAGCTTGTCATTACTAAGCTTGTCATTACTAAGATTGTCATTACTAAGCTTGTCATTACTAAGCTTGTCATTACTAAGACTGTCATTACAAAGCTTGTCATTACTAAGCTTGTCATTACTAAGCTTGTCATTACAAAGCTTGTCATTACTAAGCTTGTCATTACTAAGCGTGTCACTACTAAGCTTGTCATTACTAAGCTTGTCACTACTAAGCTTGTCATTACTAAGCTTGTCATTACTAAGCTTGTCATTACTAAGCTTGTCATTACTAAGCTTGTCATTACTAAGCTTGTCATTACTAAGCTTGTCATTACTAAGCTTGTCATTACTAAGCTTGTCATTACTAAGCTTGTCATTACTAAGCTTGTCATTACAAAGCTTGTCATTACTAAGCTAGTCATTACTAAGCTTGTCATTACTAAGCTTGTCATTACTAAGCTTGTCACTACTAAGCTTGTCATTACTAAGCTTGTCATTACTAAGCTTGTCATTACTAAGCTTGTCATTACTAAGCTTGTCATTACAAAGCTTGTCATTACTAAGCTTGTCATTACTAAGCTTGTCATTACTAAGCTTGTCATTACAAAGCTTGTCATTACAAAGCTTGTCATTACTAAGCTTGTCATTACTAAGCTTGTCATTACTAAGCTTGTCATTACTAAGCTTGTCACTACTAAGCTTGTCATTACTAAGCTTGTCACTACTAAGCTTGTCATTACTAAGCTTGTCATTACTAAGCTTGTCATTACTAAGCTTGTCATTACTAAGCTTGTCATTACTAAGCTTGTCACTACTAAGCTTGTCATTACTAAGCTTGTCATTACTAAGCTTGTCATTACAAAGCTTGTCATTACTAAGCTTGTCATTACTAAGCTTGTCATTACTAAGCTTGTCATTACTAAGCTTGTCATTACTAAGCTTGTCATTACTAAGCTTGTCACTACTAAGCTTGTCACTACTAAGCTTGTCACTACTAAGCTTGTCACTACTAAGCTTGTCACTACTAAGCTTGTCACTACTAAGCTTGTCACTACTAAGCTTGTCACTACTAAGCTTGTCACTACTAAGCTTGTCACTACTAAGCTTGTCACTACTAAGCTTGTCACTACTAAGCTTGTCATTACGAGACGATCGACTGTGATCACTCACGAGACAACACAGACACAATAACTCACTTTTCACCTCTGATCAAACCAAACCTTGATGCAACACAACCATCACTCTCTTGTCCACACACACACACACACACACACACACACACACACACACACACACACACACACACACGTGGGGGTCCAGAAACTTGGAGAGCCAAGATGATGGACGTGGAACTGGAAAACCTGATGCACCAACATGTCAGGGACACGACCAGAGATCGAGGAGAGGACGAACCAGCAAGGCTGGACCTTGTATTCACCCTGAATAGCTCAGATATCGAGGACAACACACGAGAGCCCCCTGGGAGCCAGCGACCATATGGTGCTGAGCTTTGAGTACATTGTAGAGCTACATGTAGAGAGGGAAAACGGTGCTGAAAGAGACATACCAGACTTTAAAAGAGGGGACTACACGGGTATGAGAAATTTCCTGCAGGAGGTTCTGTGGGAAAGGGAAATGGAAGCACAGTCAGTAAATGAAATGATGGAATACATAGCGACAAAGTGCAAGGAGGCAGAGAAACGGTTTATACCCAAAGGAAAAAGATTAAACGGGAAGGCCAGAAAGAGCCCCTGGTTTTTCCCAAAGGGCAGGGAGGCGAAGACTCAGAGTGTCAGAGAATGGAAAAGGTACAGAAGGCAAAGAACCCAAGTAAACAAGGAGATAAGTCGAAGACCTAGAAACAGTATGCACAGGTACGGAGGAGGCCCAGAAACAGTACGAAAATGACAGCATCGAAAGTCAAGTCTGACCAGAAACTGATGTACAGTCACATCAGAAGGAAGACAACAGTCAAGGACCAGGTGATAAGGCTGAGGGAGAGAAGATGGGAACTCACAAGTAATGATCAAGAGGTATGTGAGGAGCTCAACCTGAGGTTTAGGGAAGTATTCAGTGGAGGCAGGAAGGCAGCTGGGTAGACAGGATGGGGTGTGTCATCAACAAGGGATGTATCAAGTGCTGAAGGGCATACACACATCTGAGGGAAGGTGAAGCAGTTACTCAGTGACCTTGATACCTCAAAGGCGATGGGTCCGGACCATATCTCCCTTGGGTCCTTCGAGAAGGAGCTGAGGTTCTGAGTGTGTCACTTACCATAATATTCAACACATCCCTTGAAACTCGGCAGCTACCTGAGATATGGAAAAGGCCAACGTAGTCCCCATCTTTAAAAAGGAGACAGAAAGGAGGCACTAAACTATAGGGCCGGTGTCACTTACATGTATAGTGTACAAAGTCTTGGAGAAAATCATCAGGAAGAGAATAGTGGAGCATCTGGAGCAGAACAGGATAATCAACTGAGACAGCACAGATTCAGGGAAGGCAAATCCTGTGTAACAAACCTCCTGGAGTTCTATGATAAAGTAACAGAGGTAAGGCAAAGAGAGAGAAGGGTGGGTTGACTGCATTTTCCTGGACTGCAGGAAGGCCTTCGACACAGTTCCTCATATGAGATTAGTAAAGAAGTTGGAAGACCAAGCGTGCATAACAGGAAGGGCACTGGAATGGATCAGGGAATATCTCACAGGGAGGCAACAACGGGTCATGGTGCATGATGAGGTATCACAGTGGGCGCCTGTGACGAGCGGTGTACGCAAGGGTCAGTCCAGGACCAGTGCTATTCTTGGTATATTGAATGACATGACGGACGGGATAGACTCGAAGTGTCTCTGTTCGGGGGATGTTGAAATTAATGAGGAGAATCACATCGGAGGAAGACCAAAACAGGACCAAAAGACCTGGACAAGCTTGACAAAACTGGTTAGCAACTGGCTTCTCGAATTTAACCCCACCAAATGCAAAGTCATGAAGATCGGAGAAGGGCAA